>PVIH01006735.1:0-107722 GCA_004025045.1 Sigmodon hispidus | reverse complement strand
TCCAGGCAGAAATAAATATCAGACAGCGGGATCCTGGAATTCGGTTTCTGATTTTGAAATGGAATGAAGGATAAATCATTTCTGCTGACTGTCTTTACCTGGCTGCAGGAAATGATGCATCGCCGTTTTTTAAAAGAAAATTAAGCCTTTAATTCCATGACACGTGTAATAAAATGGTGCTTCAGCTCTCTGCACTGAAAAAAAAAAAAAAAAATAAAAAAAAAAAAAAATAAACACCAAGAGAGACATTTCATTGATCTCTTTATGGTGTCCAAAATAGTATTTTCACACACACACACACACACACACACACACACACACATACAAGAAAAGTTTTTTTAAGATTATTTAGAGGATAGAGTTTTAAGGGGCCTTCACAAAATCTTAAGGAGAAAAATATACTCTCAGAAACTGTCTTCTGATGTCCACATGCATGATGCATCACCCACTGGAAGTAAATAAATATAAATTAAAACTTTTAAAAAGGAATTATTAGTTTGACTTACTTATTCAATAGTATTGACAGTCTCAGAGTATTTTAACATCTGTCGGCAGTTGCCTTTCCTATAATATGCCCATTCTTCTGTGAATGATGTCTTCAAGCAACGCATGTTCTATTATTACTTTATTTCAATTAAAGTGAAATACTTTTTTCAAGATAACTAGTTAGATCTTCTTTATCTAGCATATGAATTTCACTCAGAAGAGAGAACTTTTAAATCCTTAAATCATCCAAGAAATCTCTTCAATTCTTTCATGTCAAGGTTAATAATTAAATGTTTAATACCTCTTTAAGCTATTAAGCTAGCAATAAAAATGCAATATTTTAACCCAATTTACTCGATTAAAGAACAATCCCAGATGTTATTTAACATGAAGAATTGCACTGATCTGCATTTCATTAACATCTGAGTGCTAGAAAGAGAATTTCAAATATGCAAGAAGCTCATTTGACCCTTTTCAATAGCCAAGTAGTATCTTCATTTCCCCTGGTGCACATCTCCTAGTGTTATGCATCACTTGTCGCTGACATAGTCCCTACCATTTACTGAAAAACTGCATACTGGCAGGTGTTACCCAACCAATCACCAAGTTAAATGTAAATGAAGGTTTTAGCTACCATTCCTACAGCATTTTCCCTTCTGCATTTAGATTGTTTATTGGTTTTCATGAATTGAACATTACTTTGTTTTGGAAATCAATGGTACATATAAAATTTACTTACCATGTGATTCTCAGTTCTGAGACATTATATTTGAATTGAAGAAAAAGAAACACATCTGGCAGGGTGGTTTAAAACTTCAATATCTGCAGTTGGGAGACAGAGGTAGGCAGACTCCTGCAAGCTCTAAGCCAGCCTCACCTGTATATTGGTCCTGTTCTAAAAACAAACAAAAACAATTTTATTTCTCAGTGGTTAAATGCATATAATGTCTTTACAGAGGATATCATTTTATTTCTTAGCACCAATGTCAAGTGACTCACAACCATCTTCAATTGATCCTGTGGTCTCCATAGGCTCCTGTACCCAAGTGCACATACTCACTTGTACACAGGCATACAATTAAAAACAATACAAATAAAATTTAAAAAGAAAACATGCTGTTCTTTGCAATCAATCTGTTCACTTTTTTTAAACAATGAAATGTGGTCAATAATACACCAAAGAACATTTAAGGAGATTATTAACACTTCATAGGGTATTTTCTTTCATTTGAGGAACATTGAAAAATATAACAAATTGTGAATGTTAAGATTTAAAGAAAAGCAAACATTAAATATCCTAGACTGATGTTCTCATCTTATAATTGACAGATGTACTTGTATGTTAACCACCTCTAAAGAATAAATTTGTTTAAAAAAAAAGGTGTACTGTGTTGCATCCTGGTCCTCAGAATGTCCTGAATGCAAGCTATGTTACCACCCTAAAACTTGTGTGGATTCTGAGGCCCAGTTAAACCAATACCCTGCTTAGTTGAACAAATAAGACCGTGATAAAAATGCTTTTCTGTTTTATTGTTCAGCTTCTGATGAAGTTGTTCATTCCTTAGTTTTAGGTACATGGTGACTAAAATCTAGCTCTTATCTTCTGCCCTGGGAGCAGTGAAATTTCTTAGGAAATCATTTTTCGTTATGGCAGGTCAACCACAGCACAAACCTGCAAATATTTATAGAGCTTTTGCCTAGTACTACTCTCTGGTCGACTCTGTATAGAACTCAAATAAGAATAAGGCGTTTTACCAAAAAAAAAAAGAATTGGTCTATTTAGAAAGGTTGAGATTTACATTGTTGATTAAAAAAAAAAAAAAAAAAAGATGAGGAAGATGCACTTTAAATTTGATTAGACGAACCACTTAGAAGGAATGACATGGGCGAAATTTATGAGGAAAAAACTCAAGGCCCATGGTCCTAGATTCTATGATAAAGCAGGCTGAGGAAGCCACAGAGGGCAAGGTAGTAAACAGCAATCTTCGATGGCCTCTTCACTAGCTCCTGCCTCTAGATTCCTGCCCTGTTTGAGCTCCTCCCCTGATGTTCTTAGGTGATGAACCACAATATGGAAAATGCCAGTTAGGACAGAAATCTCTGCCTGCCTGTGGATCTGGAACTAAGATCTTCAGCTACTTTTCTAGTACCATGTATGTGGCCATGCTCCCTGTCATATGATAATGGACTGAACCTCTGAGACTATAAGGTAGACTATAAGACTGTAAAATGGCATGGGCAGTATGTGGAACCTCTTGGAGTAGGATCAGACTATGTTCCTAGTACATGAGCTGACATCTAGGAGCCCCTTCCCTACAGAGGAACACCTAACCCAGCCTTAATGTCGGGATGAGAGAACTGTACCTACCTCAACTGGATACACCAGACTGAACTAACCTACCTTGAGACTTCTTGCCCTCCTTGGGTAATGGGGAAATGGATGGGGAATGGGGTGAAAGAGGCTGAGAGGAGACTGGGAAAGTCTTTAGGAGGGAATTGAGGGTGAACCATGACATACATGGAGAAAAAAAAAAACAAAACCTTTTTAAGATAAAAAAATAAAATAAAATAAAAGGGTTGTCTTTGTCATAGTGTCTTTCATAGCATTAGAACAGTGGATACATCTGAAATTGGTGCCAGGACAGAGGAATATTGCTGTGACATACCTCACTATGTTGTTTTGTGGAGGATTGTGGAAGAGCTCTGGAATGTTGAGCTAAAAAAGCCATTGAATGATCAAAGCTTGGTGAGATTTCTGTGGAAACCTGGAAGATAAGAATATTGAGAGCAATGTAGATGAATATAGACAATGAAGGTCTAGCTTTCAAAGTTCCAGGAGGAAGTTTGAGATTCATTCAAAGACTATCAGGCTCAGTTTTGTTTGTTTTTATTTATTTATTTTTGTTTAGTTTAGTTGAGAATTTGTTGTTCTGCTTACTTGGGGCTGAAGAAACAGCTGTGATTTACAAGAGACCAGAACCTTTGCTGTACTGAACAATTGATGCTGGTCAGCTGGAGTTGAGAAATTAGCAGTGATTAAGAATATTGAGATAAAATATTCTGGTAAGTGTTCTCAGAGTCAGTACACATAAGCTGTTGTCCAGATGTAGGCTGTACCGCAAACTAGTAGCCAAACATGGGCAGTGTAAGAATCACCCAGGTGGCACATGTTTTGAAGGCATGAAATGGTCAGGGAAAGCAGGTGAGGCTTGTCTCTGTAAGGGGTCAGAAAAGGTCCTTGTTGAAGGTGCACTGTTAGTAACAGAAGAAAGCACAGGACTGAGCTGGTCGTGTAGAATTTGAAGCTTGACATGAAGGAGTCCAAGATAGGTTATTGTTGAACGTTCAGTCCACATGCAACAAACACCCCAACATTACATAGAGGTCAGTGCCAAGGAGTGAGCACCAAGAACAGCAGCAGCAGTGGAATAGAACCCTCTGGAGCTTAGAATACAAGCTGTGTGTTACAGAGGGTGGGGACAGAGAAGTGACTTTAGCTTCTTTTGGAAACCCAGTAGATTGTGAGTCCAGATATATTGAGTTATTTACAGTTTTGGAGTTGAATTCTGCTTTGTTCAGGTTGTGGTCTATGAAGAAAAAGAACTTTTTTTTTAAGTTTAAAGAAACTTTGGATTTTATTTATTTATTTATATTAATCTTTTAAACTTCTCTTACATATCAGCCACAGTTTCTACTCCCTCTTCTCCTTTCATTCCCCACCACCACCTCTTTTCTACAGGTCTCCCATGCCACTCCTCAGAAAAGTAAAGCCTCTCATGGTAGTCAACAAACATGGCATATTAAGTTGAGCCAGGATCAAGCTGCTTCCCCCTGCATCAAGGCGGAGCCTGAGCAAGGCATCTCACCACAGCGAATAGGTTCCCAAAAGCCTGCTCAGGGTACCAGAGACAGATCCTGGTCTCACTGTTAGGGGCCACACAAACAGACCAAGCTACAAACCTGTCACCTACATAAAAAGGGCCTGGGTGACTCTCATGCAGACTTCCTAGCTGTGGGTCTAGAGTTTGTGAGCACTCACTAGCTAGGGTCATCTGTCTCATCAGAGTTTCTCTATCATGATCTTGACCTCTCCTTGTTTATATAATCCCCCCTCCCTCCCTTCAACTGGAGTCCCAGAGCTTGATCCAGTGCTTGGCTGTGGGTCTCTGCTTCTTCTTCCATCAATTACTGGATAAAAGTTCTATGGTGACAAAGTAAAGACTTTGTATTTTAAGAGACTGAATATTTTTTTTGACTCTCTTTTATTCACACATTTATTCCCTTTATGATTTTTGTTTTTCTTTTTTCTTTTTTTTAAATGATAGACAATATATTACATTTATTATGTTGTTCCTATACTTTTTTCCTTCTTTATTTATTTTGTATTTATCAAGAAAAACAGTAAAATGAATTTAAAATGCTGATAAGTTAACAATAACTATGAAGAAGATAAAAATCATAAGTATGACTTAACAAGGTTGATAATGCAAATAAGATTACTACACATATATTTACTTTGTGTTCAGCTTTCCCTTTGAATTTTTTCTTTTTCATCCCTGTATATCCTTATTCAAGGTCCCTTCCCCCTCCCGCCACATCAGGTCATTTTTTCTTCTCCACAACTCCCCATCCCCTCCCTGGGCAGGGAGCAGACAGTCCTATGGTCCCACTGAACCAATAATGCTTAGATCGAGACTGAATATTTTTAAAGAGAAAACTTTCAAAGAGTTCGAATTATTAAGTATGTGTTTTTTCAGTTTGTAAATTATTTTATATTGTCATGTCTTTATTAATATGTGATCTTGAGAATAAGGAAGAAAAGGTTGAGTTAAATGTTTATCTGTTGTGTTAACAAGGGGTCAGTTGTGCTCTAGTTGAATGCCAAATGAAAGAGCTAGGGGGATGGAGCTTTAGTTGAGAAGATATTTCCATAAGATGGGGTTGTAGGCAAGCCTATAAGGCAGATTTTAATCAGTGATTGATATTGGAGGGCCCAGACCATTGCTGGTGGTGCTATCACTGGGTAGATTGTCCAGAGATCTACATGGAAGCAGACTAAGCAAGCCATGACAGGCAAGTCTGTAAGCACCACCCTTTATAGCCTCTGCATCAGTTTTGCTACTGGGTGCCTGCTCTACTTGAGTTCATAATTTGACTTCTTTAGTTACGCTAAATAAACTTTTTCCCTAATTGCTTTTGTCATGGTGTTTTCCTCATAGCAATCAACATCTTAACTAAGACAAATGTAGAATGTTCTAATAGAACTTAATTTGGAAAAAAATATGTGGAGCTCACACAACTTGGTCAAATGCAATAACCTGCCAATATCTGGCTATATTCATAAAATTTGCTGAATATATATACAAATGAATAATTGTTTTATTATATAAACATGAAACAATAAACATATGTACATCTTTCTATACATGTATATACATATTTGGAAAAAATAAATTATGCTTATGAGTAAATTGCTTTTAGAGTATTTGAAAAGTTGAACTCGAGAAGATTCATATGTCTAACGGTCTAATTTGTGGTTTACTTCTGTTGTGGACTAATGTATTAGCTGTCTCATTATTACACTGAATTCTAATACTTTCTGATTCCCAAGTGATATTTGATGACAAAGCTTCTGAGAAGTAATTAGGTCATGAGGCTTGAAGCCTCCTTAGTGGGATTAGTGTTCTTAAATGAAGACTTGAAGAGTGTTAGCCTCCTGTTTCCTACACAATTCCCCATCATGTTAGGTCTCCAGTCATGAACTTCTAACTTCCAGAGCTGTGGGAAATAAATCCCTTTTGTTTAAGCTTTCCAAATGCTATTTCATTGTGCAACCCAAGTCGATTAGGTTCATTTTAACTGCTTGATTCTCTGATCCTGACCCTAATTTTTGTTTCCCAAACATCCACAAGACCCTCCAATCTACAGAAGTTATTTATGTTTAGTTAGATACCTTCCTTGGCAGAGCCATTAGGTTGTCAGCTGACCTCACCTTCTCTCTTCACTATATTCAAATTTGGTGAATGAAACCTAGTTTCTATGTCTATCGGGGTTTATTGTACACTTTGGTTATGGTATTCAAACAACATAAGCACACAATATTGAACAGTTTGGTGTTTTGTTTCAAAATATGACCAAACAGTTATTCTGGTATATTTTTCTAAGTATTTTTTTTGATTGTAGTGTTGTTATGAATTCTATCAACTTTATTTTCTTTAAACAAGAAGGAAAACCTCTCTGTGTTCTAGATTGAGGGCCTACAAATTAACTCAGCAACAAAGTTGTTACCTCAGAACATTTTTCCTATGAGTCTATTAAAGTACCATCCTTACCTCTGGTTATAAAATACACCTGTTCCCACTTTTAACTAAAAGAATATTAACAACTATTTTTTTTTTTGTTTTGTTTTGTTGTTACTGTGTTAAGGCAAAGGGTGGTTGCAGGGAGCAAGTTCAGTTATGAGTGAATGTGCATTGTTTGACATGAATAAAACCATGTCATGAACTTCAGTACTTCAGGCTTGCAGGAATGGCAAAACTTTCCCCAGGTATAGTTCAGGGGATGGTAAATTTATCCTCTGCCTAGTGTGCATATGTTGACAGGATATTAAGAATATGTCTGCCTTAGCACCTCTACCTCCCCTACCCTCTCATGTTCATGGTCTAAAGACTGCTAGCCTAAAGACTACAGGGACTTCTCCTATTGACATTAGCAACACCACCCTACTTGTTCAGATGTAAATAGTAATAGTAACCAGGTCACATTGTTGATCTATATGCAATAGCTCCCTTGTTCAGTACAGCTTGCCATGGAACTGCTTCACCCACAAAATATAGAGGAATTGACACTATTTGTGTCCAGATTTTAAAAGAGCTATGATTTACTTTCTCACTTTCTTAGAGTTTGCCCAGAGTATGAAAGCTGAGGAAGCTACTCTGCAATAATCACTAATATCCTGAAGTTACCATTTATTTAGGATCCCTAGCATTGGTTGATATGTCACTAAAGCCTTGATTAGTTTGGCTCATCATACAAAAGCTATTTTAATTTGTACTCATGTTTTTTATTCAATAGCATAGCAAATGGGCATTGAGTGTAATTTAAAATATAAAAATAAGATATAATACTTTTACACAAGGAATTATCATCATAATTTGGGAAATGGAGAAGCAAACATATGAGAGTAATAAAGAATTATAGGTAATAAGGCCACACAATATCTGAGTACAAATTGGGATACTAAAATACTGAGAGAAAATTTGAAGGAGCTGGATCTCTTCATCTACTCTGTGAGTCCTGTGTACCAAATTCAGGTATTCAGGCTTGGCACTAAGCATCTTTATAGACCATTTTGTGGACTTTTATTTTTAAGAAATTTTTTCAGTGTTTCTCAGAATGGTCTTAAAGTCCTGGCTTTCTACAATCATTATACTTGTCAAGTTGCTGAAATTATAGATACATGTTATTTCATTCAATTTATAAATAATTGCTGCTACATATTTTACATGTTATCAACAATAATGATCACTTTATATCTATTGAGTATGTATGCTTGGAATTATTTTTTGAGTAAGAGTGTTTTGCCTGCATTTATGTCTTTATACCATATATGTGCCTGACATTGTGGAGGCCAGATGGGGCCATTGGATCTTCTGGAACTGGAGTTACAAATTGTTATAAACTACTGGATGTATGCTGGGAATCTATTTCAGGTGCTTCTAATTGTTCAGACATTTTAACAACTTTAGAAATTATTTTTAATATTACATTTTATGTGTAAGTGGACTTTCATGCACACACATACATATTGTGGATTCCCATGGGGACCACAGGAGAATGTCACATACCCGACAGCTAGAGTTACAATTAATTGTGTGATTTGTGCCCAGTGTGGGTATTGGGAACCAAACTTGGTCCTCTGAAAAAGCGAAAAGGACTTTGCAGCACCAATCTTGTTCTCCAATCTACTATATACAAGCAATTATGCCAATTATATATTATGTTGCTCCTGTGAGGAATGAAGATTTAGGAAGAACTTAAATCTAACAATTGAATTCATTTCAATTTGATGTTTTGAGGTTGTATGGTATTAGATTAGTCAATCAGGCTTATAGAGGAAAGTGGGGAAGAGGTAAATTACAAAATAAGATACTTCATCAAGCCTTATCCTGTTGACAATAGTTCCCTATATAGTCACAAGCAAAGGTACAAGCATTTAAGATTCATCACTGACATTGTGCTACAAATATTCAAATACATTGACATTGTTTTCTGACAAAATTCTGTTTTGTTCTCTGCATTGATGGCAACCCATGCTGAAGGAGCTGATCTCATTAAGACAAATCTAATGATAGCATATGAAATGTACTAACACATGTCTTGAACAGTGTCTTGACAAGCCTTTGAATGAGATGATTTGTAATTTCTGCTTAATTGTTTTGCAAGGAGAGTGTTTGGAATGCAACTTTTAAAACAATTGAACATAACTTTAATCCTTTAGTTTGAATAGATTCAGTTCAAACTCACCTGCTTTATTTTCTCATAGGAGATATAAATAAAAATTGTTAACTGAAAGCATTCAAAGCTTATATCTGAATAAGAATAGAGCCTAATCGCATATGTCTTCCTCCTTTTGTCTACTATAGAATTGAGTGTCAAATTTAACATCTTCTCGGTGAATGATTAATATGTTTGAAATCAGAAATGCTCATCAACTATTAATAGGTCATAGTGTTGGTCACCAGTGTGACACTATTGGGAAGTAGTAGAATATTTCGGTAGAACTCAAAGGCCATCTTTAAGGTTTTCAGGCTACATCTTGAAGGGGATGGAATATTCTGGGCTCTTTCTACTTTTACATTTTCACCAAGCAGTAAGTGCTCTCACTTTGCTACACATCCTCCAAGCATATGTGGCCTAAAAACTGTGATCTCATAGAAAACATTTTTCTTTTATAAACTTATTATCTCAGATAATTTACAGTGACAAAATTTACTAATGATATGACTCATTCCAGTGTATGTCTGTTTCCCTTGGGCTTTATGAAGATCAAATGATTTTTTTCTGTAACTTTGCTATTCATAATAATTTTTCTGAAAATTTTATTCTCTGAATCATTGTTAATTTATAAGACAAATATGTAAAGTATATAACCTTGGGATTACATGAAGAAGCACTTATCAGTACAACTTTACATATTTTATACCTAACATAGAACTTTACAAAAGTATACTCACTTATAATTTGAACCTCATTTTCCTATTGACTGCCATTAATGAAATATTTGTTTTACTTATGCTTTTCACAATGCTAGTGAACATGTTAATTTCCATATAGAATAGGAGTTTGTAATTTCCTCATTAAATTAAATATTGTGCAGTTGAGTTCATTGTCATAAAAAGTAGATATGTACAGAAATAGAATGCATTTCAACCATATGCCAATGTTTTAGCAGTTTTGGTTTTAGATGTTATACAAGGAGACTAATAAAATACATTTGAAAGATGACTTAAGGAAGTTACACACATTTTTTTAAATTTGGTAAATGAAACTTTAATGAAAAAGAGGCAACAGAACATGAAAGTCAATGCTCAGATAATTTAACTGTAGACAGTATATCTGAATGGAACAACAAAAATATGCACTTTGAAAAGTTGGAGTTAACATTTTTTTCATTATTATTATTATTGTTATTATTATTATTAACAAAGAAGTCACACTTTCTATTCTTGTATATCCTTATTCAAGGTCCCTTCCCCCTCCTGCCACATCAGGTCATTCTTTCTTCTCCACAACTCCCCATCCCCTCTCTGGGCAGGCAGCAGACAGTCCCAAGGTCCTACTATCCCAATATTGCTTAGTTCAGCCTCCACTCCTGGCAGATCCAGTTTTCTCCCCCCTCCCTCAAGAGTGAGTCAGGTGTTCCTCTAGGGGGAGTGGGATCCAAGGAGTCAGTCCAGGGTGTTTCTGATCCCAAGCTGATCAGTGATTGTGGTTTGCAGCTTGGGGATGCTTTGCTTTTTTTTCTTGATTGTTTGTTTAGAGACCACTAATGAGTGAGTACATCCCCTGCTTATCTTTCTGAGTTTGTGATACCTCGCTCAGGAGGATATTACACATTTATCACAGAACTTATCAAAAGATGGCATGCACGAATACGTGGCCTTTCTTTGCTAAAATTTTCAGCAAGTTAATGAACTTCATTAAAAAAGAAAACTTATTTTATTCATTGTTGTATGTTTAGTGCCTCCCATAAATGTGTATGTTGACGTAATTAACATCTACAGGATTGGATTTATGTGCTACTTTCCCTGATTTCTGAACCTGGAGAACAATTTGTGCTCAAATGTACAAGTGATGTCTGACATAGAAAGACAAATTTATTTAACTCTTCAGTGTTGCATGGCATTTACTATCTTTTACTGCTTTCTTTAAAGTATATGCTTAACAGACATTTGCCCACTTCTTACAGACTTTATTGTAGAAGACTCACTATATTGGTTATATCTTTATTTTATATTCTTTTCTCATGCAATATATCCTCACCACCACTTTCCCATTCTCTATTTCTTCTTGTCCCTCCCCCAACTCCCCTCTACCCCAGGTCCATTCCTTCCTCCATTTCCCTTTAGAAGAGAGCTGGCCTTTCAGGAATATCAAACTGAACATGACAAAACAAGTTATAATAAGACTAGGTACAAGCACTAGTATTAAGGCTGGGCAAGACAACCCAGAAAGAGGAAAATTTCCCAAGACCAAGCAGAAGAGTCAGAAACAACCCATTCTAACTCTTAGGAGTTCTACTAAAATAGAAAGCTAATAACCATAACATATTTGCAGAGAAAGTAGCTCAGACTCATGCAGGTTCCATGATTGTCTCTTCAGTCTCTGTGAACACTGCTTATTGATCCTGTATGGTATGTTTTCCTGGTGTGTTTGTTACTGCTGGATCTTACAATTCTCTTTCTGTCTCTTCTACAAGGCTACTGAACCCCAAGGGAAGGGAACCAATAGAGATCGCCAATTTTGTCTCTTTTAGCCTAATGTTTGGCCATGGGTTTCTGTATCTGCTCCCATTGCTTGCTAAGGAAGCCTCCCTGATGATGATTGGACTAGGTACCAATCTATGAGTATAATAGCATATTATTAGGAATCATTTTATTATTTTTTTTCAATCCTAGATCTCTGGGCTATTCAGCCTTGGGTTCCTGGTTATTCCAGGCAGTGGAGGCTGTGGCTTCCTTTCTTGGTTTGGGCATGAAACTAGACTAGTCATTAGTTGGCCGTTTTCACAAGTCATTGTCCCAGCACCTCTTTCAGGCAGGACAGATTATATGTGGATGGTTTTGTGGCAGGATTGGTATCCCAGTTCCACCATAAGTAATTGCCTGGTTATGGAAGATTTTCAAGTTCTGTATACTTTATTAATAGGATTTCTAGGTAGGGTCACTCCCAGAATTCTAAGAGTTTCTACTGAACTAGGTTTCTACATTGTTCCCAATGCACTCCAATTTCAGTGATCTCATCCTGTATATACTGTCTCTCTCTCCTTCTCCATTCCTCCTGATTCCTCTTGTGCCCATTCTCAGCTGTAGGTTTATTTTTTAAAGGCCATTTCAAGTAAATCAGAAATCTCTACTATAGCCATGATTGAAAATAGATGTGTAGAAAGGATTGTTTTTAAGTTTAATGTTTTATTAACATTATCATGTATTTACTTTTTCTGATTATTGCTCTATATAAGCAGATCAAATATTAAATGCTATACATTTTAGTAGAATAAATAAGTTCTCTTGATCTAAAATTTCATGATAGCAAGAATTTGGTCTTTATTTCCTTAATGAGAAAAACAATTGAGGTTGCTAAACATTATAGATGTTTTCAAATGTTAGAATAAATTTTATTTCTTCTACAAATCATGCAGTCATATAGTAGAAACTAGAAATACAAAAATCAAAATTTTTTGGTAAGCTATCAAACAGCAGTCTCCTGTGTTAAAAATTTTTGTCTTATAGTCAGAATAATATAAACTAATTCACAGAGCATATATGATCATATATAGTAAATAAATAATCTTGCTATATTCCAATACATACACACTTCATTATGTATTTGTGCTTTGTGAAATTATAACCAAAGTGATGGATGAGCACAAAGAGACAGAAATTAGGGAATGGAATATTAATTTCTGAGATCTCAAATGATTTTCTTCCCACTCTGACAGTATTGGATGAGCTCAAACTAATGTTAGCATCAGAATCTTCGAAACATAATTCATCTGCAGAAAATGGAATCAATATGAACATCAATATCTTTCTTCTTAGAACTTTAATTTATTTCTATATACAAACTGTATAATCCCAATCAACTATTAAATTTTATTTATGACATCACTTATAACATGTTATTTTTTTTTTAGATTTGCCCTGTATTCCTTCATTGGATCTTCTGACCACACATTTGTTCATTAAACAGTGACTTTTTTAAAAAAAGATTTATTTATTTATTATGTATACAGTATACAGAAGAGGGTTTCAGATGTTATCATAGATGGTTGTGAATCATCATATGGTTGCTGGGAATTGAACTCAAGACCTCTGGAAGAATAGTCAGTGCTCTTAAACTCTGAGCCATCTCTCCAGCTCCCATAAACAGTTATTTTTATGTTGTAGGTTCTAGGATATGTCAGTGGACATAAAAGATAATAATTCTTAACAATATGATTTGAATAATGAAACCTGCCATAAATAAAATAATTTCATTTTATACAATGTGAAGGTTATAAACGACATAGGAAAAAAATATCTTGACAATAGTAAATTAAAGTTTAGAAGAAATAAACTATATGTGGATTTTAATTGAGTACTTCCATGAAGACTTATTTAAAAGGCAAACTGTGATAAATACTTGGAAGAGTTGAATAAGTGAGCAGATATGCATCCCAGTAAAAGCTGTTCATGTAGAGGAAAGAGCAAAGTGATATGCATGCATATGATAGATCAGCCTCGAAGAGAAGGCTAGGAAGGAGGATTCTGAGAGAAAGTAGATTGTGAGAAAACAGATATTGTAGGACTGAACATGAGCACCAAAGGGGTGGACTTTAGTAATTGAAGTTTTGATGGCCATGTGTCTCACTTAAGTCTACTCAACTCTGGAGTCACAGGGTGCTTTAGGTTAGAAGTTTGTACTCTGAAAGTTCTGTAGTGGTTAAATTGAGAGATGCTCAGATATTTAAGAGGCAAGACCTTGGTGAACGAAGGCAGTCTCTATCCCTAGATGGGTATGCTGCAAAAGTAGGGAATGATACGGCAATGCTTCCTTTCTTCTTCCTGTCTCATGTCACTGACACTGTGAACATTTGTTTTCTCACTAGTGGTCCAAAACTAGAGAGACTCATTTTGGGCTGCAGGCTTCAAAACTAAGAGTCACAGTTACTTTTTTCTATATAATTCTTTCAGGAATTTTCCATTAGTACAATACAAACTAATACAAGTTTAAGGTGATCATGTATAGTATGTAAATAAGATGGGACAGTAATTGAATCCATAGAAACGATCCAAAAAATATGCAGATTCCATTGAAAACCAGTGAGATATTTGTATCATTACTTTGTAATTTGATGTTAGGAATGGTTGGTCAGTTCGGTTTTTTAAAGATTACTGAATATTCTTTGGGGTTTTCTTTAGTTATTTTCCAACTGGGAAGTGACATTATACCTTGTTTTGGAGGGGGCTGGGATTCTGAGCTCATTGACTTACATAATATGGTCAAATATATGATTTCCAAACTTAGATCATAAAATTTACATTCAATTATTACTATTTACCCCTCTCTTTTCTCTTTTGTTAAATTGTGAATTTGCTTTATTTTTTTTCTGTGCTACTACAAGCTGACTCATAACACAAGAACTTACAGTGTTCCTGAGGGTGGTTTTGAACCCATTGTCCTCCTCCTTCAGCATTCAAAGTTCCAGGATTGCAGGCATTTGCAATAATACCGGCCTTCCTATTTTACTTTCTCACTCTACAGAAGGCCACC
Organism: Sigmodon hispidus; assembly: GCA_004025045.1. Lineage (NCBI taxonomy): Eukaryota > Metazoa > Chordata > Mammalia > Rodentia > Cricetidae > Sigmodon > Sigmodon hispidus. Next base: position 93,199 of record PVIH01006735.1, on the reverse strand, counting down.
TGTTACTTAAGTATCCTGATTACTTTAGATGTGTCATATTGGAAAGACTGCATGAAAATATCACAAGGGAGTTGAAGACACGCTTAATGAACCTCAGCTTTTCAGTGTCTTGTATTTGTGCCATGACAGCTAAAACATTAAAACTCTGAGTCAGATAGACTTGGTGATGAGTTAATCATTGCCTCTATCTCATTTAAATTTCCTGAGTATTGAGATCATATCAACCCAGTTGAGCCCAACTAATTACAAGGCCTTGAGTAAATAACCGAATATCATCTTTATCAGTATTTCTTGGCCTTAGTAGAGGAGGTATAGGAATTGGGTAAACAATTCTGAAACTGAAATGGTAGATACTACTGGCTTGAAATTGAAATAGTGAGAATCACAGAAAGGAAACAGATTATTACCACATATACTATGAATGTATAGGCCTCAGTTACTTGGGACAAATTAGATATGAAGGCTGACTATCACTAACACCAAAATCAGAAATCTGAAACATTGTAAAACCAGAAATAACTTGAGTACTGACAATATGACATAAACAGAAAATTTCAAACCTGACCTTAGATCATAGGTCACTTTATTGAGGATTCAGTAAAATCATAGCTGTATTTTTTGTTTGTGTATATATATGTGAAATGGAAAGGAACTCATGTTTAGAATTGTGGTTTTGTCAGGTGCTAAGAAAACCTTCAAGAACCCACATGATGTCCTTGGCTAGGACTCCAAGCAATAGTAGAGAGGGTGCCTACAAAGGACTTCCTCTATAATTAAATGAATGACCACACTAAAGTCATTATAAAACCTTCATCTAGCAATGAACCCAAATAAGAGCAGAGATTTATAGCTAAACACCAGGTTGAGCTCCTGTTACAGCTGAGGAAAGAGACAAGAGTGTGTTTACGAGTAAGGGATTAGTATCACAAGAAGAGCCACAGAAATGGCTGACTGGAACTATTGGGAGCTCAATGAGTCAGAATGAACTTGTGAGGAACCTTCAAAGAAAGGAACTAAACCCTCCAAAGGTAGATGACTGTCAAAAAACATGGACAGTTTGTGGAGCCTCTTGCAGTAGGATCAGACTATGTTCCTGATGCATGAACTGACATCTAGGAGCCCATTCCCTACAGAGGAACACCTAACCCAGCCTTAATACTGAGATGAAGGACTAGGAGCCTCCTCAAATGGATATACCAGACTGAACACCCACCTTGGGACTCCTTGCCCTCTTTGGGGACTGGAAGGGGGGATGGGAGTGGGGAAGGCTGAGAGAAGACGGAGAAAGATTGGGAGGAGGGAAGGAAGGGAAAGCAGTGGTAAACATAAAAAACTTTTCCAATAAATTAAAAAATGAAAAAACTGAATTGTGCTTTCTTTTTAAGTTATCTGTCTTTTTATATGCAAGTATACTAAAATTGAGTTAAAAATTCCAGACATTTCTGATCCCAAGCACTTTTGGAAAGAGCTATTCACTCGGTTGGCAATAAAATGTAGAATAGAATTCGCAATTCACCTTGAAGACTGGAAATCTATCAACATAAATGGAGTTATTTACTGAGATGTAGGGTGTTTAAAAAATATAACTATTTAACTTTTATTTTAATTCAGGACTTGGATTTTGAATTTGTTAAGCTTATATGCTACTTTACATCCAAACAGTGAACAAAAAGATAGGCAAATGCATAAATAGCCTTTTTGTCTAGAATCCTATTTGGAGACCTAAGTAGATGCTGTTGGCATATAAAAAAAATACTGAATCATAAACTTTGATGAAAGCACAATGGAAACATGTAGCTCAAAATATTAAAGCACATTTGAAGAGGGTAGGCAGGTGTGGAGAGTTCTACAAATATGGGCAAGAGAACAAAGGGTAGCACAGGCAAGATACCTAGGACTGATTTCCAAGAAGGCCATGTTTAAGCAGTCCATCTTCTGAGCTAAGACACATTTTTTAGTGCATTTGAGAGCCAGAAAAACAGTGTGAAAAGGTGATGTCTAGTTATCTTCATTACCTTCAACCTGCAGTGTAGACAAGTATCAGGAAAACTTGGACAAATGCTCTTAGATACAGATTTGTGCATTCAGGGGAAGGTTGATGTGAACTGGAGATATTCTGGTAAAGATGGTAATAGATGATGAGCAAGAGGAAAGATTGAAAGGAGAGCCTTCAGCCATGATTTCATTATATGTCAGAAGGTGTCCACAACCATAATGTTGCATGCATGCACACCGTCAGGACACAAATGTTGAAGTCAGAGGAAAACTTGAACCTTTTCTACAAAATGGGTCTTTGAGATCTAGGTCAGGTGGTCAGGCTTAGCAACAAGGTCTTTAACGTGCTGAGTGATGCTGTCTTCCTGTATAGCATATTTTGTCTCTCATGTTACATATAGATAGTTATAGATTCAATTATGTAAGCAACAAAGAAACGGTAGTCAAACTCTTAGATCTGCCTTCAGGAGAAGAATATTTAAGCTCCGCTTCGCTAATATTTTTCACTTTTCTTTCTTTTCACATTTCTTTATTTTCATTAAAATTATTGTGTCAAAGTCTTGTTATTTTATCTCCTTAACTGTCTTTCTTAGAATGTTAAGCCAAAAATAATGCATGATAATACAGAGTTTGAAAATAAAAATAATCTTTGCACCAGTGACTGAATCTTTCACCACATTTTACTCTTTCAAATGAGCAGCTATTATACCTCATGGTTAGAATCTATAACCTTGCTCATTATTCATTTAGTGACTTGGGGAATAAAGATCACCCTTTTTCTACCAATAAATCAAAGATTAATTTAAATTTTAAAATCAATGCATTCTTTGTTGTTATTTAGAATTAGAATTTGTAGTTGGATTAATACTTACTAGAAGTATTGGCCGGATACACAAAGCAGTAATACATTTAGCAAAATGATGGCTGAGAAAATCAAGATGGCATATTCATGGATAATTTGTAAGTGGATGCTAAGATACTCCAGGAAGAACAGGACAAGAATCATTTTTATCTACGCTGATATTGATAGAGTTTTGGAGCAAAGGACAAGTTTAAAGGTTGGGTGTGCAATTAGCTTTGTAGAGATTTCTTAGTATAAGATAAGGGTGAAGTTCCAAATAATCTAGAGGAACTAGAGATTGAATATAATGTCCCACATATGCTAATCATGCTGCCTTGACAACACTGTGTATTGTGGTCAGTTGTTTACTCTGATACCATATAGCTGGTATGCAGCTTGCTCTCACTCCCTAGCATGATATGAATGTCTGCCAATAAATCACTACATAGGTAAGTGACTAAAATTCAAAATGTTTTTCTTAAAATCTTTGCATATATGCATGTTTATTTTTGTTAGTGTGGGTATGACTGTGTGCCTGTGGGTGTCAGAGAACAATATGGGTATTTATTCTTCAATTTCCATCTTGTTTGAGATATGGCCTTTTAGTGGTTTTTGTTACATGCTTTGAGCTAACATGTCTGCAAGGTTCCTAGGATTCTCCCATCTCTGCACATCACCTCACTGTAGGAGTGAAGTGATTAAGGATAAATGTTGCAGCTAGGTGTCCCTAAAATAAAATTCTCTTATTGGGTACAGAAGAAAAAGCACTTGTTATCTGTTTTTCCTGTATTTTCTGATATATTTTTTTCTTTCTGGCTAAATATCCTAAGCAAATCCTGTCAATATTTACTATGTGCAGGGCTGTGTTTTAGTCCCAGACACTGGTGAAAATGTAAGCATGGCAGATACACACCCTTCTTTCAGGGAGGTCCAGGCATTAAGGTTCAATAACTGATACACACCAACTGAGTGAACTCCTCAAGGAACTATGTACAAACCTGGGAGAACTCTAGGTAAATGTCGCTGGACCAACATTACTTTCACTCGTGCAGCAATGAAAAGAAGCTATAGTGTGAATTAAGACAGCATCAAAGTTATACTAAACCAAATTTTAAAAAAGGGGTGCAAATACACAGCTCCATTTCAACTGTGTCTGGGTCCTGTAGATCCAAAGTCAGGATCAGGTTGGCTTGACCATGCTTTCAATTGTTATCTCCCCCACCCTTCAGTGTATGTTTTTAAATAAACAAGTATAATTTTTAAATCAATTTAAGAATGCAAAATCTAAAGTAGAACCATGATAAACGTGATCCTAGCTGTACTTATTTTAAGGAATGCTGAGGATTATACACAAGCAAGTACTGATAAATACTTTTAATATTGTAAGTTTTATCATCTGTGTCTTTGCATCATGTAAGATATGCAATATTATGCAAATATTATATTGTAAATATAATATTTTAGGTTCTTTTTGTTTGACTTTGGCTGGTGACTAATATTAACATATGACTTATTAGTTTATGTGGCAAGAGAGTGTAAATCCATAGGTAAGTGTAAAGAACCAACTCTTAGTTTTGTTGTTTTTCTGAATTGATTTTATATTTTCAGTCATATTGATTTTGGTCTAAGTTTTATTTATTTCCTTCTGATTACTTTATATTTAATTGTGTATTTTTGTGGATAGGTAGTTTAGATAAACTAGCTTAGTTCTTTCTTATATTCTGATACACATACTCAATACTGTAAATTTCTCTCTAAGCACCACTTGCAATGATTTTAAAAAACGTAAGTTACCTAGACTGACCACAAACTCGTGATCTTCCTGCCTCTGCCTGTTTCAGCAAATCCTACAGGTGTGTGTCAGCACAACCAGCAACTGCACATTGAAGACAGAACTGACTCACCTTGGGAGTCCTTGCCCTACCTGGGGTATCAATGAGAGCAGGAGGTGAGGGAAGAGTGGGAGAGGACATGGGGAGGAGAGGAAAAAAAAGCAGTATAGAAAAAAGATTAATTAAAAAGTTCTTGTGTCAAAAAGTGCTCTGTATCTAATAAGATGGGTAGGTATATTTGCTTGTTTGATCATTTCATAATTCATGTATATTACTGGCCTGAACCCATGAGAAAATATAAATATTAATAGAAGCATATTTAAAAATTTAAGTTTTATTTCATTTAAAAATATTGCTAAACTATTTCCCCTCTAAGAATGTATCTTTTTACATTCATGGCATGTATGTTCTTGGACGTAACTAGTAGCCTATTTTGCTTGTGACGTTTCTTGGACTCCAAAGATCAATAACTATAAATGGAGTTTCATGCCTTATACTACGGGTTTTGTTAGATAGTCTATGGCTTCTGCTTGCCGTCTTTCTCTTTTTATGTAAGCCAGGATATGAATGGCCTTCCTTTTAGCATAGTTTTTCTTCAAGGACAACATTGCCATTGTAGTAGTGGACAAATTGATCATGGACTGGAACTCCAAAACTGTGAGCTGAGATAAACATTTTTCTCCTATTTTTAAATTGACTTACCTCAATACAGTTTTACAATAATGGAAACTTATTCCAATTGTATAGATATATTGTAATAATGAAATAATTTTTATTTCTTTCTCCTTTCCCTTGTGTTATTTTCCTTATTCTTTTATGACTAAGTATTCTTAAACATGTGTTTGTATTATATAACAAAATACAGATGCTGTTACTAAAATAAACTAATGTGTGCTATATGTAATACAAAAAAATACAGTTCTATTTGTCTTCACTTATTCCTTCTTCAATGCTCTTTCTTTTTAGTGCAGAAGAAAATTTAAAATAACATCTTTCTTTTCTCTCTTAACATGCCTTGTGAGATGTTGTTGGCAAGAAACCACTTTAATTTTTGTCTGAGGAAGTTTTTTTCTTCTACTTTTGAAGGACAATTTTAGAAAGTCTAGGCAGTGAATACTTTTTTCTTCTCTCAACATTTTAATATTCTACTCATCTTTTGGATGATGAAATTTCTGAGGAGAAGCATGTCTTTGATCACTGAAAGATGATTTTTTTCCTATATCCCTGAATACACTTGTTTTTTTTATTTTATTCTTAATTCTTTTATTGAATTTAGTTTTTTTCTTTTTCTTGTTTAATGGTTGTATGGGGAGGTATATGATTTATGTTTCCTAAACATTTATTATATTTATGAGTATTTGCATACAAATATATACATGCACATTTCTGAAAATTAAATTAGAAAAGTAATATATATATACATATAGACATATGCACATATGAACCTGTACACACATATATACACATATAATCAAATAGGCATACACATATATACATATGATTGTGTATATGTATACCTACATACATATTTGTGTGTGCACACTCACGTGTGTGTGTATATGTGTGTGTAGACACCATGGAGGGCAGAACAGGATGGAGCTGGAGTTACAGGTTAGTGTACATGGAATCTGAGAACCACTGACCCTATGAAAGAAGACAAAGTGTCAAGCAAGTAGTTTTTATCCTTTGAACAAGCTCTGGAGTCCCAAAGTGTAATTTTGATTCCAGTTATTACACTGGCTGTTTCCTTCATGTTCTGGATGGGCGATTTTGCATTTGATACTGTTGCTACAGAGTTTTCAGTCATTGTTATTGCTATATATTCTTTAAATTTTCATTAGGAATTTCATTATAAATATGATCAATCATCTGTGGTTTTTCACATTTCTTGAGTTTGCTTGCTATTAACAGCAGCCTCCCCTGAATTTAACCTTTTATGTTTTAGTTTTGGAAGAATCTATTCATGTACCTGTAAGCTCAAAAATGTTCCTGAATTTATCCAACCAGTCTGTGGATGAATCTATTTTAAAAAAGAAAGAAAGAGAGAAGGAGGAAGAAAGAAAGAAAGAAAGAAAGAAAGAAAGAAAGAAGAAACAAATACTCTTTTGTGACTTTTATCTCTGATGTTTAGTTTTGAAATTCTTCTCAGCATTTTTATTTCTTCATGAAGCCCAGTAGTCATGTTTTGTAGTTTACTTCATCCTTATAAGATAATAGCATGGTAATCATACTTGCTTCAAATTTTGTTATTACTAAGAAATAGTGAAGGCCCCAACAAAGAGTAACAAGTTTTGGAAAGCATCCATGGCTTCTGGTGTCCTTAGGTTGACCTTTCATTATAAAGCTACTATTTAAGTAGAACTGTTTTCCTCCTGAGTTTACTGCATCAATCATTTACAGAGTTATGAGTTCATATAAGCAGAAAATGTTCATAATTATCATTTACTTTCAAAAAGTGATATACTAATGTTTCTTGATTCCTTCTATTCAAAATTTACTGTACCAATGAGAAATCTCATTAAAGATATATAGTTGAGGGTTAATTTATTATGAAAATATGTAAGAAGAATGAAGGTTATTTTGTCATTGTGTTAGATCATAATGTGTAATTACTTAGTCCTAAACATTATAGGAAAGCATCAGCCAAGTTATATACTCTATAGTTTATACACTCTCTCATTGACTGAATTCTTTTTTTTTTTATTATTATTATGAACAAAGAAGTCACACTTTCTATCCTTGTATATTCTTATTCAAGATCCCTTCCCCCTCTCACCACATCAGGTCATTTTCTCTTTCCACAACTCCCCATCCCCTCCCTGGGCAGGCAGCAGGCAGTCCATGGTTCCACTGTTCCAATATTGCTTAGTTCAGTCTCCACTCTTGGCAGATCCAATTTTCTCCCCCCAACTTCAAGACTGAGTCAGGTGTTCCTCTAGGGGTAGTGGGATCCAAGGAGTCAGTCCAAGGTGTTTCTGATCCCAAGCTACTCAGTGGTTGTGGTTTGCAGCTTGGGCATGCTTTGCTTTTTTCTTGTTTGTTTGTTTGTTTGTTTAGAGTCCACTAATGAGTGAGTACATCCCCTGCTTATCTTTCTGGGTTTGTGATACCTCACTCAGGAGAATATTCTCCAAATCCATCCATTTGCCTGCAAATTTTGGGATATCATTTTTTCTTACTGCTGAGTAGTACTCCATTGTGTAGATGTACCACAGTTTGTTAATCCATTCTTTAGTTGAGGGACATCTAGGTTGTTTCCAGGTTCTTGCTATTACAAATAATGCTGCTATGAACATAGTTGAGCTGACTGAATTCTTAAGCTGCACATGGCTGTCCGTCTTTGAGACACAAAATGCAACTTTCTTATTTGTCAGTGTTTGAAACCATAACACTGTGTTTTTAAAATTGCATTGTATGACCTTTCATGGCAACATATTTTGATTTTGCAGTTCACTTCTGTGTGATAAAAGACACCTCTAAAGTGGTATATTTATGTTCACAGAAAATGATGAGAAAGTTTAGTGTTTTTGAAAAAAATAGTGTACAAAAGTCTAGCAGCAGAATAACATAAAAACATTATTTTAAACAATATGAACAATTTAATAACTAATAAAACATTTTATCTGGAGAAAGAGAGAAAGAGAGAGACAGAGAGAGAGAGAGAGGCAGAGACAGAGACAGAGAGACAGACAGAGACAGAGAGAGAGAGAGAGCACTAAATTTTTCAGCTGAGGAAATGCCTTAATAGGCTTCCCAGAACTCACATGACCTAATCTCCTGTGTATTTCTATGATGAAACTCTCTATTCAAAATAAAATTATGAAGGGAACAGATTATTTGACTTGTACTTTCAAGACTCAATCTATCATCAAAGAAGTCAGAACAAGAATTTAAAGTAGAAATATGGAACCAGGAACTAGGGACTATGGATACTACTTGCTGACTCATTTCCTGGTTTTGCTGACAGGCTGATTCTCAGCTACTATCCTAATATAGACTTCTACAGCAGGCTAGTCTTCTCAGACCTCAAAAAATGTCCACACACCAACCTGGTAAGGACAGTATTCATTTAATGTTCTTTTTGTCTGTTCAGGTAATTCAAGTTGTGTCAGTTTGACAGTTCATGCTAACTAAAGTACTAAGGTAGCACATATCAAAAAAAATGTGCAGTGTAGTGGACTGTGCTTATAATCCAAGCATTTGGGAGCAGAAACAATGGAACCCTGGGGTTCACTGGCTATTTAACCAATCTTACTTGACAATGTTTAGGGCCAGGAGAGACATTGTCTCTAGAAGCAGGATTGGCAATGCCTGGTGAACAGTATCTGAGGATGACAGCTGACATCCCTGTATACATGTATACACATGCTCCCACAGAGACACTTGTACCCACACACAGCATAAAGTCACACATCTATACACATGAGAAACACATGTTTACTGAGAATTATTTACTATGTATCATAATATTTTAATAGATTTTTAAAATAATCATAAATCTCGAGGAATTTGAGTTTCCCTGGAGCTTAGCACAATGTGGGAGGTTGCAGGTGTGCTGTGGTATAGGAGATGGAACTGTTCATGACATTTACTTAGTATTTCCACTCTCAAAGGAAGCATCACTCTGAGATATGTACACTCCGTACAGTTCCTGCAGAGAAAATAAAAAGGACATCAGCTGATAAGGGTGGTAAATCACAGAGGTTTGCAGTTGGTCCTGTTGATAGTCTGCTGTTATCCCTTCTTCATTATTGGAAGTTCTTTTCTCTGGTTCCAGATACTATTTTCTTAGCTTAAATCCAAAAAACAACAGGCACAGCCTCTTTGCCAAATATTTCACATTTGGAAATGTGAGCTCTGTAACTCAGCTTGAGGGAAGTTAATTACTGTGGTACTGATTCATTTTTTAAGCTTGTTGTGGTGGATATTCACTGGCAAAGTGGACTGCTTCTAGTGTAATATCTGTGGGTGTGTATCACCTCCCAATGCAAGAAAAAATGTGAATATCTCTAGTTAGCTACCAAATGTAAAATTAGGCAATTTTGCTTGGAGCTAAATATACTCAGTTAAGTGTGTGTGACTATTATACAGCTGCAAAACTTTTATATGCATGTTCATTTGCTTGTGGAGCTTCAGAAATGGAATTCAAGGGGAAAGGATTGGGGAGAGAAAGGAATGGAGAGAAAGAGAAACTTTCAACTTTATTGATTTTAATTAAGCTTACCATAGACTGGCAAGCACTGCAACATTCTTGAACCTGATGAGATAAAAACCATTATAAAATAGGGACAGAAAGCAATGATTAGTCTTTAATTATCCAAAATGAACAAGGAAATGGTCTGTCAAGTTAATAGAAATCATTTTCCAAAATGCTTGCATGTTATCAATTTAAATTTATTTTTTAAATAAAACCTGTCTTATAAATAAGTCACACTCCATTAAATATAGAGATACAAGAAATTAAATGTACTAAAATATTTTGACATGTTTCACTAATGTAGAGTGCCCCATGATTTTTTTTTGTTTATTTTAATTTTTTTCAGTAAGTAGGGATTGATCCCATATACTTTTCCAGGAAATAGAATCTACTACTGTGTGTTTTGACCAACACAGTAGTTATTATGCTTTGGAAAGCAATGTTATGGCTACTTGTTGAATAACATTATTTTAAGGTTAAGTATGAAAAAAATCAATATCAGGAAAGAGATATCTTATTGATTAAAGTTCTTACCAGTGTGGCATTTCTAAGGCCCCAGGGACCCACTTCATCTTAGAGCACTCTCCCTTGTCCATTCTTACACCACACACACAGCTGGGCATCTGATAACGATATTACCACTGAGGTCATGTCCTTCTTGTACTAAGCATTCTTTCTGGATGAAGCTCAAGTCACTGGACTAAACCACTCTAGATTGCATTTAATATGTATTCAAGGAGTTTCTGATGCCAGAGAATAGCTGTTGCAACTTAGTTATTTTAGCTAGCAGAACATTTTTGTTTATTTTATTTCCTACTTCAAGTCACCTGACATATTCCCTATATTAGCTACTTTTTGTTTTTTTCTTATTTATTCCTAATTCCAGATAATGAATAAACTACTGCCTTAAATCTATGTGTTGAACCTGACAAATGTACCATGATAAAGATATTTAAAAATCAACATTTCTAATTGAGAGAATACAATTCTGAGAGTGGTATAGGATCTGTAGATTTACAACCAACGTGAGTTTCCATCTTCATCCATACTCCATCCATAAGATTGTCACATCATTAACTCTAAATGGCAGGTTTATTTTTTCTGTAGTGTATATTGATCCTTAATATATGCAACAGAAGGCACAGAAATTGTTTTTACTGTAATAGAAGATTGACATTTATTTGTTGATCAATGTAACTATAGAATTGTTTTATCATTTATCATATTTTTAGTAAATATATATTTACATGCAATATTATATATTTATAGAAGTACATAGCTACTTAGCAGGAACTTGTGATCTTTGAAAGCATGCACAGTAACTAGTAAGGAGAAACAATATGCATGTGGGTGGTACTAAGTGCAAACCACAGTGAAGTAAATTTTCTTTGTTTGCTTATATCTATTTCCTAGGTTGATGTGGTAGAAGACCCTTGCACTGATTCCCAAATGAACTTCCTTTCACAGTTCTGGAGTTGAGAGATGATAAAAGAGAATATTCAACAAGAAGCTATTTTTCTCTAAAAGGTACTTAAGCATATGAAAATATAAATGTATTTTGACTTTAATTTCCAGAGAAATGTTTTACAGTCTCAAAGTTGGTATGTTTGCCCCAATCACAGAGTGCCCACACAGAGTATATGTCACAGGAACAAGAGGACGACATTCAAGCAAATGTGCTGTTTTATCACAGCATCTACATTTCCAGTATAGGGATCCTAGAAGTTTTCAACTTTTGAGGTTTTATTTTCATTCTTTGTTTATTTAACAAAAGTGAACATTCTGAACAGTGAAAAGATACAGAAGATGAAAGAATAATCAATAACAATTAACAGCACTATTAATCTCCCAAGAAAATTTTCACAAAAACATGAAATCCCAACTACTTACCAGGCATGTGCAACGCAGCTTATTATTTTACTCTGTCTTGATAATGTAGGCAGTAAATTAAACTTTATTTCCTTAAATATATCATAAAGAACAATCTTTATTTTAGGCTTAGCCTCCTGTCTTAAAAAGATAAAATTGGGTTTTGCCAGTAAGGAACACAAATAAATAACACAAAATATAAATCAAAGTTCTTTGGACCATGTTGGCAGTAGATATCCTGAAGTTTATCTTTTTTGCTTTAAAAAGTCACTTAACTTATGTGTGATAAGTACAAACTTTTCTATGTTGTTATTCAAAATACTGTTGGAAATGGTTTTTCCTCATTTTATTTTGTCCAATATTCCTATCTTTTCATACTTTGCTTATCTTTGGAAAGTGTCTGTCCGACTAGAGCTCTGCTAAAAGATATTTGGCAAGGACATCTTCTGTTGCTAGGTATAACAGCAAGTCAAACACCACTATTATTTTTACCCTTCAGGAAAAACCTTCTGTTAGAATCCTGATTTCATTTCCTTTTTGTAGGATTCCTTCTCCTATTTATTAACTGAAAGGTTTGGGTCAAACCAGTACGTGTATTCTCTATGGCTTATCAACAAAAGGATTCTTTGAAAGATTAAATTGCATGGGACTAACTTCTAAAGGGCAATGGGAAAAAAAAAAAAAAACATCTAGTAAAAATGCAAGGATTTTGCTTTCCTGAGAAATGCAGAATGTTTGCAATTTAAACACATTATATTTAAGCCCATTCATACTTCACAGAGTACTACATATGATTAATTCGTGTGTGTAAAGATGAGCATGGAAAATAAATTTAACTATTAATAACTATGTCTTACCTTTACTGAAAAAATCATCAAAAATATCAGTGAAATTAAGTATGGATTAAATGTTTTATTATTAAAAGTATATTGTAAATTAAGAATTTCTTTATGAATCATTTCTAGCCTACATAATCCTACATGCATCAATATTTGGTATTTTAAAATGCACATTCACTTTCTCTTTGGGTGATTTCTACATCTCTATTAGATTTATCTTTTCTATATCTGATTGCCAGCAATGTAGGAACCAAAGAATGTCAATTTTCTTTCTCTTTAAAGGATTTGCTTATTTATGTTTTAAACGTACAAATATTTTTACTATAAGGATGTAAGTGCCTGATATATTTTTCCTTGTGCCAAAAAGTGTCAGATTACCCTCGAACTAGTGCTATAAACAATTATGAGCCCCCTGCTGTGGAAGATGGGAATAAACCTTGTCTCTTCTGCAAGAGTAACAAGTGGTTGTCACTACTAAGGAATCTCACCAGTGGCTAAAAGAGATTTCATAGGCAATATGTTTTCCTTTTTTTAGACATAATTAAATGTTGACATAAAGATATTGAGTTCTATCACACTATACATTTTGTCAGAAATTGGTCCGAGTCTGAATAACAAGAGAGCTGTGGAATATCTCTCCCCAACCCTTGATTATCTCCCCCAGCCCGTCATCATCTCTCGCACCCTTCATCATCTCCTCCAACCTTTCATCACCTCCTCCAACCCCTCATTATCTTCCCCTCCCCTCATCATCTCCCCCAACCCCTCATGCTGGAAGTAGTTTGTCTTTTTTTCTCTTGTATCTCATTTCTGAAAAATTCCTTGTAGATAAAAAGACCTAAGAGCTCAATCTTAGATTTATGGAAGTATAAAGATGCAATTGAATTCCCAGAATGTACAAGGAGGAAGAGGATAGGACCAGGGAAGGCAGGAGGGGAAGCAGAGGGAAGTGGATACTATTAGATACTATTTTTTGTGTATCAGTTTAAAACTACCAAAAGAAAGCAAGAAAGCCCTTGATCCTAACTTTTTCATATTCTTCTATGCCCATCTTCATTTCAATATCCTTGGTTCTCAGGCTTATCATTGCCCTGAAAACATCACATATCCACCCTCTTAGCCTGAATGGCTCTTGTTTTATCTCTATACAAACCACAATAACAATAGCTGTCTTCCATTTGCATGTATTAGGAAGCAAGCTCTGTGTTAAGACTTCACACACTTGCACACAGCCCTACATTCACATACTGCCCCCTGAGTTTTGACCATGAGAAAACAGAAGGCTGCTTTGGGCTTAGAACCTCTCTTCTCTTTAAAATACAAGCTTTAGACTTAACTTTTTGTACAGCACTTTTTTAAAAGCACAATGCTGAACATATTTCATTCTCTGGCATATAAGTCCTCAGGGAATCCCAACACATGTAGACTTAAGTAAAAATACCATAGCTTAACACTGATTCTTAATTATCTTTGATTTCCTTCATGTATTTCTGCTCTCAATTTCAAGGTGATTCCAGGTTGTTCCCTGCAATTCAGATCAACTAGGAATATGTTATCACTTGGATATTTTATCTGTAGCTTTACTGTATCTTTTTGCCTATCCTTCCTGGGTTTTGTAACTGGAAATCCTATTACTTAACATTGCTCTTACACCCTTAGCTCTACAGAAATTTTAACTTCCAGTTTGAGCTGATCTCTCCTTTCTCTGAGCCTCTTTACATCTTGAAACTTTATTGAATTCCATGTTGAGAGTGCTTATAGTGAGTATTTTATGTTCTGTGGGATCTGTCACTTGGTTTGGTCATAATGAGACTAAAGACAGAATTTTAAAAAATTGCTTAAGTCATCCCTTTTTCCATGGAAATTTTAAGTCACTGTTTATATCTCTATTATCTTCCCATGTTGTAGAAAAGATGATAAATTTTCCCACTAGATCATCTTTGACCAATATAGCTCCCTCATTTAGCACATTCAGAATTCTTTTCTGTCTCTCTCTCCTCTCTGTTTCTGTCTCTCTCCCTCTCTTCCTCTCTCCCTCCCCTCCATCTCCCTTTCTATGGAAGGGTTTACAAGGGATAGTATAGATGGCAATTTCAGATACTGTTACTTAGTTGCATTTTCTCTACAGTATGGCCAGGAAGCCCACTATTCACATGTCCCAATCCAAGCTTATACTGTCAAATCTAGCGAAGGAACAATTTGATCCCCCTAGGATTAACTTTTGCAAGTACTACTAGACTACTGAATTCTCAATCTCATATCTACACTTTGACTTTACAATGATTATTTCTCTCAATTACATTTGACTCTCTGTGCGTAATAACTCCTGCACAGATCTTGCTTAAAATTGAATGGCTTATGTTTCTTAAGGGACTTTTCTTCTAAAGTTATTATTTAGTTCATTTTTTCCCTTAGACTTGTGTTTGAAATTTTCAGCTGATGACACTTCTCCCAGTTTTATTTTTATCTCCATTTTCTGCTTAAACATGGTGCCTCATTAATATGGGCTGGGCAAAGTTTCAAGTTTTTAATCTTACATTTTTAATTATTCCTTACACTTTACAGTCTTGACACATTTACTATAATAAAGGGAAATCATTAATTCACTTAGAAATACGTGTGTGAAAACTAGTTTTCTTTTTGGTTAATTTCCATATTTATCCTTAGTACTGTTAATTTACTATGCATTCAAGAGAATGAGAGTTCAGGATATGATTTTCCTCTCATTTGTTCAAAATTAAATCTCTTGGTGATCAAATGGGGCTTAAAAAATTATTTGAGTTATGGTTGCCAAATGGGAGGAGATTTGGTGAAGCACTTTCCTTGCAAACAAGGGGATCTGAGCTTGATCCCAAGAATATGCATTACAAAGCTGGCACACTGAAGGACACTCATAATCCTAGTTCTGGGGAGACAGAGAAAGGCAGACTATTGGAAAGGCATACCTGTGGGGAAAGCTCTGTGCCACTAAGATCCTGTCTCCAAATGACAAAATAGGCAGCCTTTTGGACAGAGGATATCTCCTCTAGCACCCAACATGGAACACATGACACATGAGTCCACAAACACCTCATACACATTCACACACACACACACACACACACACACACACACACACACACACACACACAAATGCATGCAAACTTATGGTAGAGTGTGTCTTTTGTGCTTACTCTTCTCATCTTTATTTTTTTTCACTTTATACTGACTCTTATTCTTTTAAATAGAGACATTGTTATATCACTTACTTGGATATATGTTTATCCTTCATGAATATGATTTCTCTTTTACTTTTAGAGAAAGATCATCTGAAATAAATAGAGCAATTGTAGTTTTAATGTAAACACTTTAAAATGATAACATTGTCATAATACATTGATGACACAGTTGGTTTGGGGCCCAATTATTTTTTATTTATTATTTATTCATTTATTTATGTTCAGATAATTGATATTAATGTGGCAGTTAATAACACAAATGAGGACACTTCTATATTTAAGTCAGGGATCTTGTCATAAAGGAGCCAGAATTAAAACTATAAAATGTAGTCAGTGTTCAGAACAATGTTTGTGTTTATGAATATTTAGACTTACACTGCCTAGTTTTATAGAAATGCTCCCATTATATATGCAATTTCAAGCTCTTTCCCATAAATGAAGAGATGAAGGTCAATGGTTCAAGGTTGGTCACTTTAAAGATCACAGAAAAGACTGAGACATCTTCCCAGTCCGTATATAAATTCTCCAGTATTTTTAGCAACTGTTTTGCCCTTTGATCTTTATCCACTGGAGGTGGTAACTGAATTATTAATCTTAGCATAACATGCTAGTAACTACATAATTCTGATATTTCTTCACTATATAGCAACTTTAAATGGACACTTTTTTGTGTTCTTACATTACCTCAGAGTTGAGTAAATGGTTATAATGATCATAAAAGATGGCTTTAACCTTGGATTCCTGAATTTGCATTTATTCTGCCACTTATAAGTATTTAGAGATGCTCAAATGAATCAAATCTAAGTGGAGAGATTAGAATATTGATCTCAATACTCACTGGGTGGATTTATAACATTAAAAGAACTTAGACACGTGTAATGGTTTAGTGTGAGAAATGATATATACTAGATTCTCAAGGAATGAGCAGTCATTTTTGAAAATACCTTTCAGGGAGGAAGTCAAACATACTTTTTAAAATTTCAAAAGCCATACCCTAGAGTCCAGATTCCAACCAATATTTTACCTATTTTATTTTATAAATGCCTGAGAAATTTGCACATTATCCTTTAATTTACATTGTTTTACAGTAAGATGGTGTATGCAATTGCTTGTTCAAATTGAGAAATAAATGAAAGTAGTTACAGATGTGATAAAGAAAGTTTTATTAACAAGAGTTTTTGATGAATTTATTTTACATCTGTGTAGTAGGTTCACATGATTTGAACATAAATGTTTGCTTCCTTATGATAACTATGTTAGGTTATTAGGTTGGTTTATAGAACCTAAATTAATGACTAGAACTAGATACCACCTTATAACTGTCATAATGGCTAAGATTAAAATGATAGATGAAAGCCTATGCTGGAAAGGATGTGGAGCAAGGGGAGCACTCCTCCATTGTTCAGTCACTCTGGAATGTAGTATGGTAGTTTCTCAGAAAATAGGGAATCACTCTCCCCAAGGATCCAACAATACCACTATTGGGCATATACCCTAAAGATGCACATTCTTTAAGTGCACTAAAGAATTACTCAAAAGCATTAGCTCAACTATGTTCATAGCAGCATTATTTGTAATAGAAAGAACCTGGAAATAACCTAGATGCCCCTCAACTGAAGAATGGCTTAACAAACTGTGGTACATCTTACATCAATAGTAAGAAAAAATGAGATAGTAAAACTTGCAGGCAAATGGAGGGATTTGGAGAATATCCTCCTGATCGAGGTCTCAGAAACCCAGAAGGATAAGCAGGGGATGTACTCCCTCATTAGTGAACTTTAAGCAAAAGCATTCTTATTTCATTGAAAGATGCTGGGTGAATAAAGTGATTTAGACCACACACACACACACACACACACACACACACACACAACCCAAAACCAAACCAAAACAAACAAACAACAATAGCAACAAAAACCTTCTGATTAGACTGTAGAAGGGTTGCTTAGCAGGAATTTGCGATGGCCATAGGGCATCCGTGGGTATTAGCTCTGACCTACTGTGCTTTCTTCATCTGTAGCTGAGCTTAACCTGGCTTGAGGAGGTTTAGGTTTCATTTTTTATGTTTCATGTATTTTAGAGAAAAAGGAAGTTTTATTACTATATTTTTTTTAGCCATCCTTGATCTTTTTATATAAAGTTTGATATTGATTTGGAAAAAAATATATAAAAAAATTTAAATCTACCTTCCTAAGAATAAGAATTTGTTTTAGAATCTTAAGCAAAATTGACTGTGGAATGGTGGAAATTTTAAAAGTGTTGATGTGTGTCAAGATACTGCCAGGCTTGGTGATGTCTAATAGGTGACTGCTGCAGCTGCGAAGTGGTGGCACTTTCACCTGGACTGATTAGTCACATTGTAGGATCTCCAAAGTGCCTTTGGCTACTGCCTGTTTCCTAAGCCATTCCTGTTGTCAGCTGTAACCAAGAAAATGATATCTATTCACCCCCCAGAAAGGGAAGCCAGAGCTGCCTTCCATAGCTGAAATTTCTAATCAGGAGTATTGTGGAACAAGTTCTTGTTTTATATCAGTTACATTTTGGTTTATGACCCTTCCCATATAATGTCTATAGAGGAAAATCAGGGCGTATTCTGAGTTGGTCCATGGTTGATTCCAAATATATTGACGCTGAAGACTTTGGTTTTAGACACTGTGTCTTTCTTATTAGGATATCAAACTCTAGAATTATGGTATTAGACTGTTCATAAAATATTACTGCAATTCTATAGGTATGATTTTTAAAAGCATGAGTTTAGAATTATTTGTAGTTTTTATAAGGGGCTCAAAGGAAAGAGTAGAACTTCTATAAATATCTAGTGTTCCAAGGTTGATAAATGCTTGATGACCTGTTTCTGTCAGACAAACTTACTGTTATTTGGGATAAATTATAGTGCATGCTGTCTTTCCCAGAATTAAAGGTTGTAGTTTTACACCTGCCCTTTTTACATATAATTTATTGCAAGAAAAATAATGCAAACATCACATTTCAAGGACTAAGAAAAATTTGTAATCATACTAGCTGCACTTAGAGAAACCTCTTCCTGATTTTGAATTCAGTGTGATTCTGTTTGCCTTTATATCTAGATGCAGGCTGTGAGTATTTAAGAAAGGGTCCCAACAACTTTGTTGGCTTTAATAATTTTTCTCATCCACAAAAGCATAAGAACACTTTGAGAATATCATTTGACAAGTTTGAAAAAATAGAATATTGAGAGAAAATGAGAAAAATGTTTTTTATAAAGCATACATTTCTGTAATAAAATGGATTTTATGTTGTTATATTTTTATTAAAGTTTGTGACTTTGTTTTCAAATAAAATGTTTCCAAAACTTCTCTCAACTAATCAAGTCCCATAAAACACACTTGTCTTTAATTAGTTTTGAGTAACATCAAACATAATAGGTTTCCTTAGGACATTTTGTGTTTTACTCTTCTGACTCCCCTTCCCATCTCTCCCCTAGCTGCTTTTCTCTTGACTCCTTTGTCTAGCATCTCAAGTTCCTCTTTCATGTTCTGTGTATTGTGTTAGCCTCCACTTTCTTCTTTTTTCCCCCTCCTGACCTTCTCTCTGGTTTCATGACCAACAGGCCCACCTGTACATATACATAGACACACACAGTAAACATAGAGATTTTGCATATGGAGAAAACAGATTTGGTCTTCCTGTGTCTGATTTATTTCACTTAACCTAATTTCTTCCAATTCTATCAAATTTGTTGAAAATGATATTATTTTATTTATTCTATGGCTGCATTTAAAGAATATATGAATTGTACATTTACCATTTCAGCTACTTTTAACCTTGGCAGTTCAGTGTGTTCTTGTACATCACTGTTATCTATGTTCAAAATTTTTTAGTTTTGCTTTATATTTATAGATATTTTGCCTGTATGTGTGTCTATGCACCACAGAAGACAGAAAAGGCTGCAATATCCCCTATAACTGGAGCTACAGATGATTGTGAACCATCATGTGGTTGCTGACAAATCAAACTAGGATCTTCTGGAAAATAGCCAGTGCACTTACTGCTGAGCTATCCCTCCAGGCCCGTCTCCAGAATACTTTCACTATTCCTAATTGGAAGTCACTGCCCATTAGACAATAACTTCTTTTTTATTTTGTCCCTAACTCACTTTGTGATCTGTTGGAGCATGTGAAAGTACTGGTCCTGCAGACCCTAATTTGCAGAATTTCCACAACAGAGGGCAACAACAGGATATCCAAGAGGAGTCCCAGTGAGGACCCAGCATCAATAGTGTCGGCAGAGGCCTCAAAAAAGACCAACAACTCTTTGCAATGAACACTTTCAAGTAAAAGCATATGGACAAATAGGGCTAATGTGTGACTCACTATGTCACACTACAGCTTCCATAACAAGATTTGTTTCCATTCCTTTTTTTCCTTTTATCTCTTTATTTTTGGGGGTGGGAGAGGGCTGCAATGAAAAAGGATGAATTCATAGGGCTGGGAAATGGAAGGGAATAAGATGCATAGTCTTGATGTTGGGGTGAAGAAAGCAGATCTGCGGGGAGTGGATGCTGAACTAAGCCACATTAGGACCTTGGGACCTCTTGCCCTTCCTGGGGAGGAGATAAAGTGATAGGGAAAAGAGAGAGTGACTGGAAGGTGCTGGAAGGAGAAGGGAGCTTGAATAAAGGTATACACAGATAAAAAGTATGACTTTATTGTAATAGAAATTAAAAAATAAAGACTACTAGAAAAAAAATTTAATTAAGACCTAAAGGAGATTCAATATAAGTTTAAGTAAACTTTTTATGTAAGTTTAAAAAAGTTTTAGCTTTAATAAATATAATTATAAAAATAATTAAAAAGTGAAAAAAAAGATGCATAATGTGAAAGGCACAAAGAATAATTTTAAAAGAAATTTAAAAAGTGTGTTTTGTGACTTTGGACTCATGTCATAGCCTTCTTAAGATTCATTTACTTCATATTAAAAGTAATAGATAGTACTTGACAAAAAATTGCTGTTTAGATTGTGTAAGCTAAAGCTTCTGTAGTGAATAAATGTATTCTGGCATTGTTGTAATTAAGGCAGTGTTCTAAGCACTGAGTGGGCTGTGTGACTGGCACAGAGAAAACCAGTGTTTTCATTGAGTTTGTACTTCCTGGCACTGGGTAAGTGCTAGATTGATGTTAATTATCATAATGAGTGGTTTATTAGTTACTTGTCTTGTTTTTGTGACAAAAATCAGACTAATGCACTTAAGGAAGAAGAGTTTATAGAAAATCTGAAAGAATTCACTGCAGCTGGATAGAAGGCTCCATGCGAAAGACACTTGCTGCTTTCCCAGAGTAGTGGGGTTAGAATCTTAGCATTTACACAATAGCTCACAACCACATTGACTCCAGTTTCTGCAGATCCAACAGCCTCTTCTGTTCTCTGTGGTGCAATGTAATGAGCCACCTCCGGTTCCTGTCACTCTAACTATTCTGCCATAAAGGACTATATCTCCAGAATCAGAGTTCACAATTCAAGAGTCGGAAAGCATAGACTGATGAATGTGAGTTCTCAGCTTGCTTTTTCCCCTCTGTCTTATTTAGTCCAAGAGTCTGCCCACAATTACAGTGGATTTTCCCACCTCAATTAATCTGTCTATATGATTGTTAATGAGCATGCCCAGAGTTCTGTCTCATGGGTGATTCTATGTCCCAGGATCGACAAGACTTTCCATCAAACTTCATTAGTTATCTGTTATTTCTAGTTTAAACTGATCTTATCAATACCACACCTGTTTTCATATTCAAAGTATTTTTATTTAGCATTCAAGCCTAAAACACAAGCCAGACTATTGAAAATCCTATGCATATATATATATATCAATAATTGCAATATAAATCAGACAAAACCTCATAGCAAATATTGCTCAGTTTGTAGTGTTGAAAAGTAAGATGTTACGAACACACCAGGGAGCATTCTTTTCTTGAGAATTTCTGTGAAAACTTTTTAAAAAGAATTCTGAATTGTTTGAGTAATTCGATGAGACTGCTTTCTACTCAGAAGCAGTGAAATTTCATTGATAAATTGTTTCATATTTGAGAAGCTGAATAAGTCTAAGATGGCCTCCATTGTATAGAAAGATGAGATGTGAAATATGAACTCTATTATTTTTTTATGTCTCACCAAGATTTCCTTTTTTAGAAGAGAATGAGAACCTCTTATAATAACATCCTAACTCGTCTTGGATCACTAGGTAGTTAGGTACTAATCTAGGGCTGAGGGTAAGATTTTTGTGACAAGATTTATCATAGACTTTCAGTGTTCCTCAGAAAGAAAATCCAACCAAGGCTAGAGAGTTTATATTTTTCCGATGACTGTAACAAATCACAATAAAGATGATAGTCTGCTGACAGTCAAGATTCATGCTGTTCGTGGGAAAACTTAAAGTGTTTTGTTCTTGATGTCAGTAACATGGCATCTAGAAATTCATAGTCATAGAAATTAGCACTTAGCCAACATTTAGCAAAGAACAAAGGACTATTCAACTTAGGATCTAGAAAGTATTTATAATTATCACCAAAGTCTGTTGTTTTGTTTTTAAACGTAAGTTTTCTCAGTTTCATGAGATGTTACACTGTGAAATTATTTTGTCTTTTCTTTCCTTCTTGTTTGGTTTGAATCAAGAATAACTTTATAATTACTGCGTGTAAAAACCCACAAACCTCTTTATTTGATAAAATATTCATGATTTGATATTCATAATTTATCCTTCAGTAGCAGCCAAGCTCATATATTAACTTGACAAGGCCATGGAATGCTTGTTTAATTTGAGGGGTTTTTTGTTTGTTTGTTTGTTTGTTTTTAGATCAGGTTTGACTATGTAAATTCACGTTAAGCTGAAATTCACATACTTTAGGCTGGTCTCTAAAATTCAATACTCCCGTCTCAGCCCACTGAATGTGGGGATTAGACAGACATGTAGCATATGCCCTACCACAGTATATTTGTGCATTAGTGGTCTTACTTCTGTCACTAAGATTGGCTTCACCAATTAGAAAATAAGTTTTAATGAAGAAAAAGAGTCTTCCCGAGGAGGGTGGAATTCCAATGATACAGACCTTGATCTCAAACTGCCCTATGAATTTCTTCTGCATCCCTATGGAGCATCCTATTTACTGTTACTCTTTGCATTTTTTGAGTTATTTTGTATATGCTAGCTCACTGAAATTTAAGAGATGTATACTTTTGTCACACAGACAAAATACATGCACATCTGCAGACATAGGCATGCATGCACACACACAGAGTTTTGTCACTTTATTAAACAAATGCTGCATTGTCATTTATCAGCACAATGATCTGTTTTAATGGTCTGGGCTGGCCAACTCTCTTGATCCATGCTGGGTCTCCCTCAGTACATTTGTTGACTTTTGAGTATCTCAATTTATAAAAGACAGCTTGGTCCCAGAGACAGAGGCAGAAAAATAATCCTGAAAGCTGCTAGTGAGTTACATAGGCATTATCTGGAGGGGATGGGGTCATGGTGTTACCAGTACACAGGACCAGGTTTCAGTATATCCTCCCATTCATAAAGGAAAATGTATGCAGTCTTAAGGGAGCCTATAACAAGCACACTGGAAGCCATTCAAAGTATATGTGTGTGCTTTCAAATTAGATTATTTTACAGAGTTCTCTGTAACAACTGAGAATAGAAGAAGTAGTTCAGAACACACATGGCATATAAGTACAAGGCTAAGAGTTTAATTTCTTGCCTTGGAAAACTACAATGGAAACATCTAATAAAGGGTAGAATTAGGGGCTTATTATATTGGGAATGTTAAAATTCAGAAAATTAAAGATATGTCTAATCCAAGAGAAGTCAAATATCTTTTCAAAAACATTGAATGTAGTACACACAGTTAATTAAGGATGGAGCATCTTTTACAGGAGGGCTGTTTTCAGAGCTGTGAAGAGTGGCCAAAATGTCCTGGTATTCCTTCTAGTACATGATAAAATTTTTCTTTTAATTGAAATAGCTTTAGGAAGAATGAAAGTCAAGGCAAAAACTTTTCTTATGGCTCTTAGTGGAACACAATATAGAAATTTGCTACTTCACCTAATAATTTGATTTTCTGTCTTATTTTGTACACAGCACATCTGGTAACAATAATTATGAGTTAAGAAACTCAAAACATATAAGTAAAACTCCTTTACAACAAAATGTAAGCTGAAAATAGCTTTTTATTCCTCATAAAGAAATAAAGTTGCAAACACAGACAAAAATTTTTTGTATTAAATTATTTTACTAAGTATTTTCAAGTGAATGTATTTAGATATTTAAATTATATCATTATTGTAGAAAGAAAATTTATACTTTTGTTTGATATGTAGAAATAAAAACTTAAACCAATGAAAGAACTCTGTATTAGTCTGTTGGGGGATGATCCTGGTTTGAGGTCAAGAGTCAGTGTTGCCTCTTTGCTCAGGGTCTTGCTCTTTGTCTTGGGGGGAAGGGCCAAGATGATGCAGCAAAGATGCAGCTTCCAGAAACAGGATGAATCAAGCAAGTTCAATTTTATTATTGGGGGAGAGGGACTTAACCACGTTTTTCCCAGACCCTCTCTCCAAACAAGGGAAAGGGCTTTGATTTCCTAGTATCCCTGGCTTCTGGTGGAGGTTTCTTGGCTTCCAGTGGTAGCTAGCCCCTTACTGATTTAGAAATATTGTATCTGGCAATTGCTATCTGTGAGTTTTTGGAGGTTTCCCTAGCACCTGGTCTTTTTTCAAGCCCACATTGGCTTCCTCTATTAAGATCTTCATCTCAAGGAATACCAAAAAAAAAAAAAAAAAAAAAAAAGTCTCCTTTCCTTTTTTATTTCCTCTCCCTCCTTGTTCCTCTTACACCGTCATCTCCTTCTCTTGTGATTTGTTCCCATCTCTTCTTGTTTGCAACCACCAAACAATAGCGAAGGTGTTGTCTAAATAGGACTTTCCTTATAATCAATGAATAACCACCCTAAGTGCCATCACAGAACTTATATTCAATAATGAATACAAATAGAGACAGGGATATATGGCTGAGCACTGGGCTGAGTCCCTGGTCCCTGGTCCAGCTGACAGCAGTAGAAGAGACTCTATATGAACAAGGGGACAGGGATTATGAGGAAAATACACACAGTGATGGCTGGCTGGACCTCTGGGGAGCTCACTGAATCAATAACAGCCACCTGGGAACCATCTGGAAAAGGAACTAAGCCCTCCAAGGATAAGTGATTGTCCACTGACATGGCAATATGTGGAGCCTCAAGGGGAAGGTTCAGAATGTGTGTCTGTGCATGGACTGGCACCTTCGAGCCCATTCCCTCCAAAGGAACACCTAACCTAATCTTGATATTAAAATGAAGATATCAGACTTGCCTGGAGTGGAGGCTGAGCTAATCCACCTTGGGACCTTTTGCCTTTTCTGGTAAGGGGATGGGGGAGGGGGAGGAGGGAGGCTGAAGGCTGAACAAGAGTGATTGAGAGGGGGAAGAAAGTTGGAACAAGGGGATGCATGGATAAAAAAGAGACTTTATTGTACAAAAATAAATAAATTATTTAATTTAAAAAATTAAAATTAACTTTGATAATATCTAATTAGCAATTGACTTATGTACAAAATTATTGATAGATTTATAAGTGTTATCTTTATCCAAACTAAAATTGCAGTCATTGATGAAACACAAATGAATTTCATAAAACATAGTGAAGTGCCATAAATTTGAACAGCAACAACAAAACAAACAAACAAACAAAAAAGAAGTGTTGTATCTGAACTCTTCCCTCTTCAAGGGCCAGGCAGGCCCTAGGTTGGCTTATTCAGCAGTGCTTAGGACAACAGGTTTTAAGATGGTAGTTATCACCAGTTTGTACTGGCTGAGGCTGGTCTGATCTCCAAGCCTCTTAGAAACCCATGCATTCTATATTAGGTATATTTGACAGTAAATTAAAGTAGAATTCATGTTTCTATAGAATATATAGTTTTTAGTTGATCATGCTTAAAGATGCTTAAAGAATATATAGTTTTTAGTTGATCATGCCAGTGCTTGCTTTATTCGTTTTTTAAAGATTAGTTTGTTTGCTTGTTATATATACATACACCAGAAGAGGGCACCAAATTTCATTATACATGGTTGTGAGCTACCATGTTGTTGCTGGGAATTGAACTCAGAACCTCTGGAAGAGCATCCAGTGCTCTTAACTTCTGAGCCATTTCTCCAGCATCCAGTCCTTAATTTATTTAAAGTATAACTTTACTGCTATTTATACAGGCTTTTATCTATATGCTGGTTTTGGATTTTGATCATATCTTCGGAGCGCTTGCTTGTTTGCACTTTGTGATGTACATGTTCTGACAACCTTGAATTTGTTGCATGTGGGTACAGTCTCAGGCCAGTTTCAAAATCCCCAAAATGATACATGCTGATTAATTGGTACCTGTTTTGCACAACGTTATCTAGTGTTATTTAAGGTTCATTCGTTATCTAGAGAAGGTGACGCTGTCCTCAAATTGAATTTCTAGTATATTGAAAAAATATGGAGATTCAAGTAAAGTAAGTTTTGAAGAAAGTGACTTAACATTCATAACAGTACACAGATTTAACATTGAACTTCATGCTACCTCTTCAGCGACTATTTCACTTTAAAGTAATCTGCTTCATTGATTAGTCACACATTTTAAAGGGATGCCACAAATCTTTACTGCCTCCCTCAATTATGTGGCTAGTAAGCTGTAACACATTTTTATCATAATGTAGTGATAATGCAAGTAATTAACCCTCTTATGTCTTGATCTTATATTTTGTGTCAAACATTTGAGGCAAACCTTAACTTCTTTTAAGAGCCTATGTTTTAACGTTATCATATATTGTAATATTGTTGAATTACAATTTTTGGTAAAATTCTTGTACCAGAATAAATGGATCATTTATTTCATTTATGTAGACAAATTCTTAGCTGTTTAATGGCATCTCTTGATTTGAAAGATATATCATTGTATATTAGAGAGCAATTTCACTTTTAGATTGCTCTCATGTCAGCAAATGTGCATTTCATTGGGAATAAATCACCACAATGTCTGTGGCTATGCATAGTTTATATATGAAACCTTCTTAATGGCTGCCATCTTTGCATCAACATGGTTTTTATACTTGGCAGTTTAAGGACAATTTCTAGCCCAAAGCTTTTGGTCATTTTTTTTTAGAGGCTCCATTAAATTTTCCAGGCTACTTAGAATACCATTTAGTAAATTGCTGCTTTAGGGCACTAAATGATGATTTTATGGTTTAAAGAGTTAATATGCTTAAATTGTCTAACAACTAAATTACCTAATTTCATGTACGTATACACACACACACACACACACACACACACACACACACACACACACACATAAACTTAAAAATTGCCTAAGCCACATTTACTATAAGTCTGAAAAAATGTGAAGATTTGCAAGACCCAATAGAATGATAATAATTCAATTTTAACATGATAGGAACACTAGAGACCATAGTTTTAAACTTTCTCACTTTAAAGATGAGAAAATAGAATCAAAAGACTTAGGAGACTACTAGCTACTCCTGTATTCTGCAAAGATGTGGCTCCAGCACTCTGAAAGAACATATCATTTGATGAGTAGTTGCATTTTTTTCTGTATAAAATAAAATGTTCCCAAATGTTTGAGAATATGAAACTGATGAATCACAAGTCAGGGAAAGCTGTGGGAAAATTACCAAAGCAGGGCTTTAGGAAACAGTGTCATTTCCTTTCCTCATGAAACATTGTGGTTATTTCACATCTTATAATTCCTATTGAACAAAGTAATCTAAATATTCTTTTTAGAATATCCATTAGAAACTCAGGCATCTGGTACAGTTGTTGCTGACTGAACTCTGGCTCACTATTAACTCTTCTCTACACACATCTGTGCTTGCTTTCTCAGGGTGCTGATCCTTTGTTTTACCATTTGACATTTTCTTTTGACCTTAGCTTCTTAATGTTGCCTCATTTTTCTAAATGATTCATTTTTCTTTTGTATTTTAGTAATAGATTCCTTTAACTAAAGATAACTGTCACATACACTGCCAATGAGTAGTAAAATTAACATTATAACCAATACTGTCTGCTTAGAGGCATTATATATACAATAATATTAAAAAATAATATGAATGCTATTTCTGGAGTAGTTTTAAAAGTTATATTTTTTTAGCTTTATGATGCTCTTATAATCTGTAACATGTATTCTCTCATCACTATAAAATTGCACAAGACATAAGTTTCTCCTCCAAGAATCTGTCAATATTTCCCTTCATTTTGAAAACTAATCCGTGTTCTTTGTTGTTCTTGCCTAGCCATATCTCTTCCAAGCAGTTCACTAAAACTAGCTCCCTTGAATTATACATCTCCTTTAATGTCTCAAACTAAAAAAAACATTTCTTCAACCTTAAGCTATGTTGCCTGTTATCTGAGAAGCTCTCAGTGTTGGAAAAGATGTTTTCTTCCTACCTCTATGAGCAAGCTCATTTAGCCAGCTTCCCCTGAACTGTTTATGCCCTGTAGGTAGCTTTGAATTATCCAGTCCAATTTTCCATAGCTATAGGCTCAGACAATGTTGTCACCAGGACTATGTGGCACTACCTTTTACTGTTAGAGCACAAGGTAGAGATCTGTCAGCCATGTTTTATTCTCAATGACAAAAGCATTTTAAAGGAAAAAAACAGAATCAATGAAAAATAGAGCCTATAAAAATATCAAGTGGGGAATGGTTTGCTTTTGTTCATGGTTTTAGAAGTTTCAGTCTGTGTCTTAGTCACTGTGCTACTATTGTGAAGAGACACCATTATCGTAGCAATGCTTATGAAATAAAATATTTAATTGGGGCTTGCTTACAGTTTCAGTGGTTTAGTTCATTATTTTTATTGGTGAGGAGAATGGCAGCACTCAGGCAGACATGATGCTGGAGACATAACTGAGAATTCTCTCTCTCTGGGTCTAAAGACAGAAGGAAAAGAGAGCTTGTGGTCCTGGCTTAGGCTTTTGAAACCTCAGACCCTGCCTTCAGTGATACAGTTCCTCCAATAAAGCCACAGCTGGCCCCACAAAGTCATATCCCCTATGCCTTCTCAAGCAGTGCTAGTCCTTGATGACTAATCATTCAACTACATGAGCTTATGAAGGCCGTTTTTCATCAAAACTAACACAATTCAATCTGTGATTTTTGGTTTTACTGATTTGTGGCCCTTGGTGAAATATAATATTATGATATCACAGAGATTCCTCAGACTGTGATGACAGCAAGGAAGGAGAGAGAAGGAGATAAAGATGAAGGACATATTTGAGACAGGTTACATTTCCAAAGACTCTTTTGGTGACTATCCATCAATAAAATCCCACCTCATCTGGTTTCCAGGATTTTATCTCATAACACCAATTATTTCCTAAACTTTAACACCTGACACTATTGTTGGTTTCACACTTGAAACCAACACATACTACCTGATGCCATTCTTAGAGTTTACCCAAGGGAGTTACCAAGCAGGTACAAGAGAGGGAAGCAGAGGAGATAAAAATGACTGACTTTCACATTGTGTCTCTTTTTAAGAGAACAGGTGGGCACAAATTTACATAGTCATGCCTACGAGTGTCCACACTATACAGCATGTTCTGCCAGCACCATGTTGGGTTTATCAAGTGACCACTGTGGTGGAATGTTCTCTGTATGCTAAAAATAAAGGAACTGTTTTGGCTTATGTGGAACGCCGTAGAAGTGGGTGGAGGATCAGAGGACAGGCAGGTAGAAGGAGGGTGGAGTTAGTCAGCCCCCATTGGATCCCAAAGAAGAGACATGTAACAAATCCAGGTGAGCCACAGGCCAGGACACATGGCAGATAGAATACAAGAAATGGGTTGAATTAATATGAAAGAGCTAGCTAGTAATGTGCTTAAGACATGGGCCAAACAGTATGAAGTTAATATAAGCACCTGATTCATTTCTTTGGGGGGGGGGAGAGCCACTGTGGGCCAGATCCCAACCTCAGGCCCAAATGGGCCCAGAAAACCTCTACAACAGATGGCATCCCAACATGGGCCAGAACACCGGCATAAAGCCTAAAAAAGTTTAAAAAGCATAAAAACCTTTCTAGCCCACTGAGACAGAGCCAAAAGCGACTTTCCGAATTGCAATTTTGAATTGATTTATGGTACAGAGACAGCAGTGGTGTTCAGGTAGAAATTTAAAAATGGTGCATCCACAGCACACAGCTTAAACCCATACATTTCAAGGAAGGCTTGGCATAAGTGTGATTGATTTAAGGTTTCTGCTCTTATTGAACAGAAAAGAAACAGTCAAAAACAGTTTTTCTGGTTGCAGCATTTCCTGAGTCTGCTCTGTTTGCTGGCAGTGAGAGAGATGCAGTGGGCACCTCCACCATATTGAAAAGTGGCAAAAGGGGCAGAGCCAGCAATCAAAGTGATACTGACATTTTAAAAGCTCTTTGGGTTAGAAAATGATTAAGGATTCTCAATAAAAACAGATTTAGACTCACAAAACCTCTAAATGGGGTACAATGTATGTAAAATATGCATAGGCTTCAGAGAGAAGAGAAGGGGTAAAGACAGCCCTTAAAAAGGAGAAATAGAAATAATGGTTTAAAAAAGGCCACCTAAAGATGGCAGATAAACAAAGAGTCTGGATTATGGTTATTGTGTTTTCTTTTAATTTTTTAACTTTTAATGAGCTAATTGCAGAAAGACAATTGATTACTAAGGCTGCTAAGTTAAACATATACATATACTTTAAAGATATCTTGACTTTGAAATCTGTTTATAAGAATATGTTGCTTGGGAAAAGAGTTTCTGTTTTTGTCTCCACAGAAAATCAAAACCTGTGGATTGGTTCCAGGCAAATGTGGTTTCATTTGCCAAGGCCACCTGAAATTCACTGATGGGAAGATCACCTTCCAAGATGCCAATTGAGATGACCAACCTTAAGACCCCATGAGATTGCCAACATTCTTTGTCAGCAGGAAGTAGTAAAAGAAAGAAAGCTATGTCCAATTTCCCAAAAATATTGCTTATTAAAGTTTGTTTTTATTATAAATGGTTAATGGTCATAGTCAATATCTTTCAAAAAAGGGGGGAGAATATGATATAGGAATGATTAGAAAAGATAAGTGGATTTTGGTTTATTGATATAAACTTAAGGTCAATTTTGTTATGCTATATGTATTTTTCTATTCTTGATTAAGGTATGATGCTGATGTAATTCATTACAATTGTAATGTGTAATTGAGAAATGCAGATTAATAGTCATCTATGATAACCAAACTTATAGTCATGTTAGTTAGGTTTTGTAGGTATACAAATATATATATTTCACCTAGATAGGTAGTCTTCAAACACGTCAAAGACATGCAGAGAATGGCATTTAAATTATTTTAAGAACTTAGAGTTTTCTGGACAGTGAGACAAGTCTGCTTCTGGCAGCACCAATGTATTTCAGGAAAATGATGGGCATTGAAGAAACTTCATGTGGAATTTATTTTGTGGCAAGTTAGCCACTGGGCAAGAAACTGTTCTGGTATTGACTGCTTGATAGTATGCTGTGTAAACTAGACATGCAGCTTCCATAGGAAAGTGACCTCTGAACTTTGGCAGAACAACTCGAAATGGTCCTTCAGGTTCCTGCTTTGCAGGAAAAAAAAATTGTCAGGCATTCTTCAGGACACAACAAGAAGCAACTGATGGACTGTGTCAGATTTCCTACATTATTGAAATGTATGATAGAGACTTTGGGCCATATAGGCTAAAGATGGATGCCTCAATGTTACAAAGGAACTTTGAGTGACTGTCTAGGCAGACAGGTGTCATCTCTGTCATTTTCTAGACTTTGGAAGTTGCTTGCACTTTCTGTTTATTTGGGTAATATTATATCCTTCAGTGGTTTTTGATGTAGCTGAAGATTTCAGAACTATAGGTATAGTTTTTCTCAGATATTTTAAAAGGTATATTAGATACGAAATTTTAGACTCACAAGGATAAGTTAGATAATAGAATATTTTCTTTAAGTTTGTTAATTACAAATAGACTAGATATTGTGACTGTAATTCTTGCTTGAGAGCGGTTCTGTTGTAACTTTGCTATATGGAAATTGAAAGCTTCCTTTTTGATTAGACAGAAAAGAGGAAGCATTCTCTGTATGCTGTAAATAAAGGAGCTGTTTTTGCCTGTGTAGAGCACTGTAGAAGTGGGTGGAGAATCAGAGGACATACAGATAGAAGGAGGGTGGAGTTAGTCAGTAGCCATCCAACCCGAAAAAGAGACATGTAACAAATCCAGGTGAGCTGCAGCCTGGGCCATGTGGCAGATAGAATATTAGAGAAATGAGTTGAATTAAGATGAAAGAGCTAGCTAGTAATGTGCTAAAGACATGGGTCAAACAGTATGAAGTTGATATAAGTGTCTGATCAATTTCTTTGTGGGACAAAAGCCCCCCCTGGGCAAGGTCTGAACCTCTGGCACAAATGGGCCAGAAAACTTTCTACAACAGACCACTATATACCAGAAATTCTTATCTAACCCAGCACCCTGTTGGGTTCACCTCGTGACTGCTACATGCTTGGAATCTTTAAATCTATAGGATAGGTATTCAGATCAAATCAGCATCTTGCTGGTATTTACTGTGCAGATACTATGAATCTAAACATTCTCCTGAAGCAACCAGATAGAATGTCAGGGGCACCTAGATTGAGTAATATTTTTGTAAAACATACCATACTTACCATCAGTTATAAAGCATAGAATACTTACCTTCAATTCCTAGGGAACACTCTTAGGCTTAACTAATGTCCAATATGTATTCAGAGCCCATTTATTCCTCTCTTTAACCCATCCACTTATATTGTATTTTAATTTTTTTTTAAATTTTTTTATTTAATTTTTATTTTATTTTATTTAATTAAAATAATAATTTTAATTAATATTCTTTTAATATTGCAACTTATTTTTATGGTTACTTATATGATTTTTACTATATAGACTTGCTATTTTTGAGAAGGGTGAAATTTTCTTATTGTGAGATGGAGGGAAATTGAATAAACTTCTGGGAATGCAACATCTTCTCTATTTGCCTTTATATTTGATAACTACATATGCCATGACTTCCAGTAATCACACTCGCACTTTTCTACAAAGGAAGACTGGAATCTTGTTAGCAAGGCCAAGGTAACCACTGATTCCTTTTTTTGGTGTGTTTGTGTGGTGTGTCTTAATATTTTGTTCAGAATTTCCTCACTGTGGTAAATGCCAAAAAGAAATAGTTAAAGGTAAAAACATTTATTCTGGCTTAGTGGTTCAGTTTAACAAAAGAGAACAAGTATCTTCATTGGCTCTTGTTCTTTTGGGGTTTGGATAGTGCCATTTTCATAGTTGGTATATTTATTTGCTGTAGTAGCTGTTTCTCATGCCACTGGCTCTGGGAATACCCTCAGGAACATGCTCATAGGACTGCTTTCCTAACGTCCCAGGTGTACATTGAGGTGCAGTCAAGTTGCCATAATTAGCAGTTAGAACATACTTTAAAAATAGTGAAATTAGTGTGAATCTCATGAGTTTCAAAATTCGCATTTCTAGCTTTTTTTCTTTTTTATGCATTTATATTTTCATTGGTTATGTTAATGTTCTCTTTTCATGCATAGAGATAGACAAATAATAGATAGATGAATATACATAATACATACATGTGTGCTTACAAATACATGTTATATACATGTAAAAATCTCTCTACATGTGCGATTGAAACCATCTACTTTTGTATTTTTCTAATAGTCCTTTGCTTTTTAGAGTATAGGCTTGGTACCAGTAGATGGCATATTTGTAAATTTGCTTTAATACCACCACCCTCTGATGACAATTTATACTTGCTGATGGAGGAACTTGGGCCCCTTAATAAATGCAAAAGTAGAGGTCAATTTAAGTAGAGTAAAGTGGCAAGTCTATGGATTTCAGTCCCCAGCACATCATAAATAAATGGTAGAGGATCATGTATGCAACCCTCTGATCTTAGAGGTAAAGGCAGATGGAAGAAGGAACTTAGTTCAACGATATCCTTAGCTTCACATCAAGTCTCAGCCCAGTCTAAGCTCTAAGAGTGAGAAACTATCAAAAAAAAAAAAGAGAAAAAGCCAACTAGTACTAGTTGATAGCCTTTTTGTTGATAGGCTTGCTCCCTGGCAAGGAAGAGACAGTCTAAAATGAGTCTTCAAGAAATCACCTTGCAGCTTTCTGTAAATGTGGATTCTATTTATGGAGGTTCTTTGGACTTTATCCAGACTTAGATACTCTAACTGCTTGTAATAGGTCTTGTGCTTTATGTCATCACAGCATCAATCATCATCTCAAAGGAAAGGTTAGAGCCTGATATGTACAGGGATATTGTGTTAGTCCAGTTTCCATTATTGTAGAAGAATCTCTGAGATTACCCACTAAAAATGAGAAAACTCTATTTTCTCTCACAGTTTTAGAGATTTAAGTTCATGATCACTTAGGCCAGTTCTTTTGAGTCTATGACAAGACAGAGTATCATGGCAGGAATATTTGTTGTATGAAGCTGCTCAATTTATGGCTACTGGAAACAAATAGAGAAACAAGGGGGCAGAGTCTTGATATTCCTGCAATTCCCTACCTATAGTAACCTGACTCCTTATACCAGAGCCACTTAACAGTCCCACCAACAACTACTAGTATCACCATGGGTAGAAGCCGAAGCCTTTGTAGGAAAGCTATGCGATATGATACCCAAACCACAATGGACATTTCTTGATTTGTCAAGTTACAACATAAGGGAAATGCTATTTAGTTTGCTTTCTTTTCCAGTGGACACATGTCTCTGTTGTAATTTTGTCTAATTGATGTACTTTACTAAAACTGAATACCTTCTTGAGTTTCCTGGAGCTTCTAGTACTGCATAAACAATGTTGCATCTGTGTAGTGGGTGAAGTAGTAGTTACCTGGAATTGTAAAGCTATTAGCTAATCTCTGCCTCTGACTGCAAGTAGCCATCCTAAGTGCCTTTCTGTCTTTCTCCATGCTTTTGAGACAAGGTCTCACTATGAAACTAGTGAGTGAGCATGGTTGCATGGCTTGTGAGTAGATAGAGACAGCTCTCTGGGGCAATAGTTTAAATCCTACAACTCTGATATATTACAGAAAGAAAAGAAACTATAAAGACTGAGGACAGTGGCTGGGATATCACCTAACTTGTATTAAGTGGCACTCCTATTATAAGAATTCATATGTGGCAGCAGGGTCCTATAGCAGAGCTCCTAGTATAAGTCTTAGTTACCATATGTGTAGCATTAGTGGTTTTTAGCACTGAGCTGTGCCAAGGGGTCACACTAAAGATAAATCAGGTGTCCAAGCTTAGAGACAACTTTCAGATGAGGTCAGTTCTCCAGTCCCAGGGATATATTCCACTTAAGGGCAGGTAAAGTGCTGGGAAGGGGGGTCCCAATTTTAGTGAGCTTTGGAAAAAGCTTTAAGGTCATGATAGACTGCAATCTCTGACCAGCAAGATTTTCCAACATGCCTTGATATCAAACCATAACTTGATCCTCCATTTTACTTTCTAATAAAGCACATGATCATGATGACTGTTATATACTTGGGTGATGGAGCTATTTGTTCTGTTTTTATTCCAAGTGGTCTTCTTTGAATGTTTATGTCTTTTTACGTTTTTATTAAATTTAGATTTTGCTTATAAGAAAAAAATGTGATATTTGAATAAAACTGATGTGAGTTGCTTGCCTGATGAACTCCAGTTCCATTCATCTCCCTGTGAACAGTGCTGTTTGGTGTTGTTTATAGGTAAATAGTAAGCCAGCATGCAAATATCATGGTTTTGTATTCACCCATTTATTGGTATCTAGAACGACGCCATAGCCAGGCTATTGCGAATAACACCGTAATAAATATGAGTGTTCATGTGTTTATGGGGTACTGATTTTAGGTGTCAACCAAGAAATTCTATAGCTGATGGTCAACTACCAAAAATATTTTATTATTTAGTTTTCTGCTAAAACATTCATATTTGTCTTGGAAAATATTTGAGATATATGCAATGAAATATATATCCAAATATGTACATACATATTTATGTGTGTCTATGCATACCCATGTATCAGATATTTTTGAGTGGTATTAGGACACATTAAGATATGTATTATTTCAAAACCTTCCTGGCTACATTATGTGAGAGTTTTAAGGGGAATAATTATTTTGGACTTGGAGACCTAGAAACTGCTTAAGGTGTGGTTGGGATAGCTCTGGGGCAATAATAAGAGTCTAAACCAGGGTAGTGTTTAAGGAATGAAGGGGAGGGATGGATTGAAGCAGTTATGGGCGGCAATGGTAGTTCATATAATTAGCTCTTTTGGGTCGTCTCCAAATCAGCCTTATTTGAGTGAAATACAGAACATTGTTCCTAAGCACTCCTACATGTTCTATGCATAAGAGTAAAACAGGATATTTTGTAGGTGTTGGGGAAATTAATGACAGTCAATTTGCTTCCCCCACTAATTTAAAGGTTAAGAAAGTACCTTAATTGAGCCATAAGAAAGCTACTTGAGAAATGTGACTCTTTGAAGAGTAATATTCTAATTCTGCCAATTGGCTGTCACTATTCTCAGTAGTGTTTTCTGCCCTACTCAAAACATGCCTGTGTCATCCAAAGTAGAAAATTTGTCCTCTAGTCAGTGGAACTAGACTAGAGGCTGCACTCAACATAGAAGCTGGATTATTATTAATCACCTGGGTATATTTTGTTAATGTTTCAGAGTTGGTCTGCAGGACTCAAAAAGATCTATACTGCATTGCAGTACCTTTGAATGTTAGGAACAAAATAAAAAGTCGCCTACCAACCATGGTCTGATGTCCTGCTGTGCTGTGGGCATAGGGCAGATGCCGTTGGAAGGAGAAATTCAGATTTTGGCAGATAAAGAATATTGGAATTAAAGCAAAAGAGTTTATTTAAATTTTAATGAACAGTGGGTAAGTATTTAGATAAAATGAACATTCAATTTATAAGTTAATTTTGGAGTGCTTAACTCAGAAATCCTACAATCTGAAATCCATCTAATAAGGGTTTGGCTGTAACTCAGCTCACAGTGAAAGGAGAGATGTTACTCTAAATTTAGTCTCAATTTTGGATCATGAAAATTCTTAGATTGGGTCGTGCGCACTATGGTGTCCAAAAGTGCTTAATTAACTTAATGGTCCGAGACTTCATTTTGAATGAGCCTTATGGGATTTGTGATATTGGTATTGCATGATCACAGTAGCAAAAGCCCAGGATGTGCCAGCAGGTGGCGCTTCAGGATTTCCTTTCTCCCTTGTCACTCAGCCAACTCAGAATTTATTGATGTGTGAGAGAAGTATTATGTAAAGGTGTTCATCTCCAGATGGTGGTGTTGAACTTTTTAGATACAATATACACATTCTAGTGTGAATTAAATGAATCAGATTTCTCTACTCACATATCCAAGATAGTCAGATACTACACAATAGTAATGAAAATATCAGGATTTTGTTGCTTGCTTATTTGGTATATGTCACGGAACTCAATAACTCATGATCTCAAGGATTGCAATATAGATTTGAGCTCATCACCCCAGTCTCACAATGGTCTTATGGATAGTTATATTATTTTTTGCATCATTTCTTTCCCCAATGAGATTGTGAATGAGAACAAGGAGCTATTACAGACTTATTAATTACAAAACTGCCAATGAAACTTAAAAATCTTTCCATTCTAAACTGTCAAATCTTACCCAGTACCCCATCTGCCTGAGGCCAGTATCATGGCTCACATTCAGAGAACTGTTACAGTTGCAACAAGTGACATTTGGAATTGAGACGAAAACTTTAATATTTTGTCTGACATCAAAGTTTCTAAATTTGTATTCTTATCAAGAGAAAGACAAAGTGGTAGGGAATAACTCCATTCGTAAACAGACATAAAAGACTGTCACAGTGCGGATAATACACTGGGGCTGCCTTTCCAAATGATTGTAAGTAGTCTCATGCTTAATTGCTTAACATGAACATCCCCATAGAAGAAGCCTTGCATTTCCCATCCTTGTTAATAGGATTATCACTTTTTTTTTCTCTTTCTGACTCTGTACAACAGTTAACATTCTATAACAGCTGTCCCCAAAGAGGCTTCTGCTCAGCAGAGGGGACAAACACACATGCCTGCTCACGGGCTTGTTTTCTCAAAAATCCTTTTGGGAAAAAGCTTAATCACAAACAGAGATGTAATTCAGTATAGAGACTAGTTCCTTCCCTATTCTGACAATAGCCTTAATCTTAATTACTGGATTCACTCCAAGGAAGAGACAGATTAATGTACCTGCTAGAACACCACCAAGTTGCTCTAATTAATGGAAAACGTTTGGGAGGCATTCTGAAACAGGATGTGGTTTGTTCTCACCATTTGAAAATGTCCTAATTAGAATGTGTTCTTGAAGAAAGGTTTCCTTATATGTGACCTCTTGGAAAACCAGGAAAATTTAAAAGAAGCAAGCCACAAAATCTTAAGTCATAGTGGAAATATATTAGAATGCAGCCTTATGCAGTGATAATGTCAATGATGGATCTGTCCTTGCTCCCACATCAGGTCAACCCTCTCAGTTATTAGACATTGGGAGAATGGGGTTTAAAGTATAGTTCAGGTATCTGAAAACATTAGAGAGACTTTTTGGTCATTAGGAAATGATGAATTATAAGTGTTTATTTAATGGGCTTAAGAGATGACTCAGTGATTAATAAAAACATGCTTGCTCTTCTTTAGAGGTTCCTAAATCCATTCCTCATACTCAAATCAAGTAATTTACAATTGCCTATAATTCAAGTTTAAGGGACTTGGTGTCCTGACCTCCATGGGTACTTGCTCACATGAATATACCCACACAGAGACACATTATTAAAAAGAAAATTGATTGTTGAAATGACAATGAGAAGAAAACAAGCATTTATTTAAAATAATATTTTAAACTGAAATTAGTATTGGGAAGATGGCTCAGCCATTAAGAAAAAGCACAGCTCTTACAGAGGACATAATTTCAGGTCCTAGTTCTCATATCAGTTTCATCATAACTGTCTAAAACTCTGTCTCCAGGAAATTCAGAACTTTCTTTTGCACTCTATGTGTATGTGCGCTCATATATAACTAAAACAAAAGAAATATTTTAAAAAGCAGAAATCAAATGCACATTCTCAAGTTCAGAGTGGCTGGGTTTATGTTGAGGTCTTTGATTCACTTGGATTTAAGTTTTGTACAGGGTGACAGGCTTGGATCTATTGGCAGTTTTCTACACACTACCATCCAGTTATGCCAACACCACTTGTTAAAGATACTGTCTTTTTTTCCACTGAGTATTTTGGACCTCTTTGTCAAATATCAGGTGTTCATAGGTTTTGGGGTTTATATCAGGAACTTCAGATTGATTCCATTGATCCACAATTCTTTTTTTTTTTTTTTATGCCAGTACCAGGCTTTTATTACTGTGGCTTTGTAGTATAACTTGAAGATGGAGATGGTGTTGCCTCCTGTTGAGCAAAATTGTTTTGGCAATTCTAGCTTTCCTGTTATTCCAAATGAAAATGAGTATTGTTCATTCAAGGTCTCTAAAAAATTGTGTTGGGATTTTGATGGGAATTGCTTTAGATGTGTAGACTGCTTTTGGTAGAATTGCCATTTTTTACTATGTTGATCCTACCTATCCAGGAACATGGGAGAGCTTTTCCATTTTCTGATATCCTCTTCAATTTCTTTTTTCAATGATTTGAAGTTTTTGCCAAATAGATCTGTTACTTCCTTGGATATAGTTACTCCAAGCTATTTAATGCTATTTGAAGCTATTATAAAGTGTGCTGTTTCCCTTATTTCTTTTTCAGACCTTTTATCTTTATTGTATAGGAGGGCTACTAATTTCTTTGAATTAATCTTATATCCTGCTACATTGCTGAAGGTGTTTATCAGTCATAGAAGTTCCTTGGAAGAATTTTGTGGGTCACTTATGTATACAATCTTATTATCTGCAAATAGAGATAGTTTACTTCTTTCCAATTTGTATCCCCTTAATCTCCTTTCATTCTCTTAAAACTTTGAGAACTATATTGAATAGATAAGGGGAGAGAGGACATCCTTGTCTAGTTCTTAATTTTAGTGGGATTGCTTTGAGTTTTTCTCCATTAAGTTTGATGTTGGCTGTAGGCTTCTTGAAAAATCACATTTGTTATATTTAGATATTTTCCTTATATTCCTGATCTCTCCAGGTCTTTTATCATAAAGGCATGTTGGACTTTGTCAAAGGCTTTTTCAGCATCTAAGGATATGATCATGTGTTTTTTTTCCTTCAGTTTGTTTATATGATAGATGATGACATTTATGGTTTTTGTATGTTGAATCATCCCTGCATTTCTGGGATGAAGCCCACTTGATCGTGGTGGATGATACTTTTTATATGTTGTTGTATAATGTTTGCCAGAATTTTGTTAAGAATTTTTGCATCAATATTCATGAAGGAAAAGGGTCTGTAATTCTCCTTCTTCGTTGTATCTTTGAGTGGCTTGGGTATTAGTGTAATTGTGGCTCCATAAAAAGAGTTTGGCAATATTCCTTCAATTTCTACTGTGTGAAATAGTTTCAGGAGTGTTGGTAATAGCTCATCTTTGAATGTCTGGTAGAACTCTGCACTTGAACCATCTGGACCTGAGCTTTTTTTACTTGGGAGGCTTTCTATGATAGCTTCACTTTTCTTTAGGGTTATAGGTCTATTTATGTATTTAATCTGATCTTGATGTAATTTTGGTAAATGGTAACTGTCCAAAAAGCTGTCTATTTCATCTATGTTTTTCATTTTTGTGGAGTAGATTTTCAAAGTATGACCTGATAATTCTCTGGATTTCATGGGGGTCTGTTATGATCCCCTTTTCATTTCTGATTTTGTTGATTTCAATACTCTTTCTCTTTTTTTTGTTTAATTTGGACAAAGGTTTATCTATCTCAAAGAACAAATTCTTTGATTCATTCTTTGTATTGTTCTTTTTGTTTCAATTGTATTGATTTCTGCCCTAAGCTTGCTAATTTCCTGCTGTCTATTCCTTGTAGGTGAGTTTGCTTCTAATGACTATCAGCTGTGCTGATAGTTCTCTAGTGTGGCATTTCTCTAGGTTTTTTGTATAGGCATCTAGTGCTATAAATTTTCCTTGCAAGACTATCTTCATTGTGTCCCATAAGTTTGGGTACATTGTGTATTTATTTTCACTAAATTCTAGGAAGTCTTTGATTTCTTTAATTTCTTCCTTGACCCAGAGGTGGTTCAGTTGAGTGATACTTAGTTTTCATGAGATAGTAGGCTTTCTGTGATTTTTGATGTTGTTGAATTCTAACTTTAAGCCCTGGTGTATGATACAAGGGACTATTTCTACCTTCTTGTATCTATTGGTATTTGCTTTATGACCAATTATGTTGTCAGTTTTAGAGAAAGTTCTATGTGGTGTTGAGAAATATGTATGTTCCTTTGCATTAAGTTGGAAGCTTCTGTAAATATCTATTAAATCCATTTGCCTAATAACCTCTTTAGGACTCCTTATTTTTCTGTTGAATCTTTGTCTGGTTGACCTATCCAAGAGTGGAAATGGGGTATTGAAGTCTCCTGATAATAGGGTGTGAGAGTTGATGTGGGAATTAAGCTTTATTAGTGTTTCTTTTACATAGATAGGTACCCTTATATTAGGGGTATAGATATTCAGGACTGAAATCTCATCTTGACCAATTTTTCCTGAGATGAAAAAGTAATAACCATCCTGGTCTCCTTTAATTGATTTTAGTTTAAAGTCTACCTTGTTAGATATTAGGATGGCAACCCCAGCTTGTTTCTTAGGGCCAATTGCTTGGAAAATTTTTTACTAACACTTTTCTCTGAGCCTATCTATGTCTTTAAGGTTGAGGTGTGTTTCTTGTATGCGTCAGAAAGATGGCTTCTGTTTTTGTATACATCGTGTTAGTGCATGTCTTTTTATAGGTGAATTGAGTCCACTTGCATTAGGGTATATTAGTGACCAATGATTGATATTTCCTGATATTCTTGGTGGTGCATTGTATGTATTTCCTTTCTCTGGGTTTTTCTTCTGTGGGGTTATTGGTTGTTTGTGGTTTCATGGTTGTATCTCGGATCCTTAGGTTGGAGTTTTCCCTCTAATGCTTTCTAAAGGGGCAGATTTGTAGAAAAGTATTGTTTAAGTCTGACTTTGTCATGAAATATCTTCTTTACTCCATATATAGTGTTTGATAGTTTTGCTGGGTACAGTAGTCTAGATTGGCAGCCTTGCTCTTTCAGTGTCAGTATAACTTCTGACCAATACCTTCTTGCTTTTATTCTTTCCATTGAATAGTTATGTGCTATTCTGATGAGTCTGCCTTTATAGGTAAGTTGGTCCTTTTCTTTTGCAGCTCTTAAAATTTTTCTTTGTTCTGTATATTTTGTAGTTTGATTATTTTGTGGAAAGTGAACTTTGGGGGGTGGTAAAATCTATTTGGTGTTCTGTAAGCTTCTTGTATCTCTATAGGCATTTGCTTCTTTAAGTTGGGACAGTTTTTTTTCTATTATTTTATTGAATACATTATCTGTGCCTTACAGCTGAATTTCTTCTTCTTCTATTTTTATTATTCTCAGGTTAGGTCTTTTCATGGTGTCCCAAATTTTCTAAACATTTTGTGTTGTGGTTTTTATGGATTTAGTGTTTTCTTTAACTAATGTATCTATTTTCGCTTTTGATTCTTCCACTCCAGAGATTCTGTCTTCCATCTCTTGGATTCTGTTGGTTATGCTTGTGTCTGTTGTTCCAGTTCTTTTCTTCATATTTTCTATTTCTACCTTTGTCACATTTTGTACCCTTTTATTTCTCCTACTTTACTTTTTAGCTCCTGAAATGTTTTTTTCATTTTTTTTCCTTGGTTTTCTTTCCAGGATTTTTTCACTTCTTCCAATTTTTTGTTTGTATTTTCTTCTATTTTTTTTAAGGGTATTTTTTATATCCTCCTTGAAGGCTTCAATAATCTTCATAAAGGTATTTTTGCTGTTTTTTTTTTCTTATTCCTCTTCATTGCTCTGTTCAGGTCTTGTAGTTGTAGAACCATCAGTTTCTTCTGATGTTGTCTTGCTGTTCTTTATATTGTTATATGTATTCTTGCACTGGTGTCTGCCCATGGCTTCAGTGGTTTAGTATTAGTCAGTTCCTAATCAGTTGTGGCTAGAGGGCTTGTGTGTCTCCTGTCTGCTCTGAGCAAGGAGTCTGTTAAATCTTTGATCCTGGGACCTGGTGTCATTTAAATGATTTTACAAACCACACAGAGGGCAAATTTCTAGAACAGTGTTTCTCCTTCCAACATGTGGGTCCCAAGTATTAAACTTGGGTTACCAGACTTGGGGAAAGTTCTTTTTCCCAGTGAGCCATCTCACTGGCCTATCAGGACATATTCATGTGATAGTATGCTTAAACCCTTTTTCCCCATTAGAATATCAATTTGGTAAGATCAGTGCTGTTGCTATTTTGTCCATCACTGAACAATTAATATATGATGATTTTTCTGTGGATAGATTTGTAGAGTGCTTATCAATATCACAAGTATTTAATTAGATCTCCTTAGTCAGTTTTAGAAGCATAGTTGTAGTGGAGTGATGGACAACTGTCACACCCCTCATATTTAATGCCAGTTTTTCCTATGCTAATGTAGTTGTTCACATGTGATTATGCAGTAAAATTTGTTCAATTACAATGTAATTTTGTTTTGTTTTGTTTCGTCTTTGGTGGTCCTGCTTTCAGGATAGGTATTTCTTATATTTTTAAATATATTTTTTTTATTGAAAAAGGGTTTTTTTATGTATAACTCTTCTCACCCTCCCTTCCTTCCTCCCAATCCCTCTCAATCCTCCATCAGCCTGCCCCCACACTATTCCCTCTTCCATTCCCCAAGGAGGGTAAGGAGTCGCAAGGTGGGTTAGTTTAGTCTAGTATATCCAATTGAGGTAGGTCTGATTCTCTTATCTCAATATTAGGGCTGGGTTAGATGTTTCTCTATAGTAAATGGGCTCTAAGATTCCAGTCAGTTCATGCATATGACATAGTCTGATCCTATTCCATGAGCTTCTACAAACTGCCCATTAGGCTAGGCATTTCTTTAACTAAAGTCTGGGCCTTCATACCCAGAAACACTGAAATTATAAAATTCTGACAAGCTGAACCTTAGGCAAAGTAGATACAATGATTTATTTCTTAATTATAATGTGACAAAAAATAAGGACATATAACAGTAGGTATGATATGGATGCTGATGAATATGGACAGTGATTGGCTGCAAACACTGTGATTTTCTTGGTAGGATCTGTTGAATGTCAGCTTGCTGTGGACTTAATTACACC
Organism: Sigmodon hispidus; assembly: GCA_004025045.1. Taxonomy (NCBI): domain Eukaryota; kingdom Metazoa; phylum Chordata; class Mammalia; order Rodentia; family Cricetidae; genus Sigmodon; species Sigmodon hispidus. Next base: position 48,930 of record PVIH01006735.1, on the reverse strand, counting down.
CTTCCTCATTCATATCTTACAGTTCATTAAAATTTTTGTTGTGACCAAAAATTGAGCTTTTGTATGTTGATGAAGGACATTGAAGTAGCCATTATACAGTATGGCTTGTGTCCTTGTAAGAGTATATAAAAATATCTGACCACTTCTCTACTCAGAGAGCCTCAGAGAAGAGAACATATTGAATGTGACTGTTCAAAAGACAATGGTAAGGTTCTCAAATATCAAATCCCATCAGACATTGATCTTGGGATCTCTAGTGGCAGGCTCTAAAAGAACAGTTCTCAGTTATTTGTTTACCCGGTATGCTGTATTTATGAAGGGTAATTAATATATCTCAGTGTCCTACATGTGAAAGGCTTAATCTTCAACCTAATGTCATTTGGAGGCTAGACTCCTTAAAAGATGGGACCAAACCTGATAAAAAGATTTTGGTTTCTTAGAGAAGTATCCTTGAGTGGCTCATGGAAACTCTGTCACATCCTCTGTTTCTTTTTTTCTGTCCCTTCCCTTGTCTTTCCCGTCCTGCCTATGAGATAAACAGAGTCATTATTTCATGGTATTCTGCTGTTCTGTGATGCCTAGACATAGAAAGCAAAGGAAAAAAGCCATTCTATCATAAACTTTAACTTCAAAGATGTAAACTAAGATAAACATTTCCTACAGAGGTTGGTTATCTCAGATCAGATACATTTGCACATATGCAAAGTTGGATAATACATGAGTTACAGAATTTTATGTTGCATAAATATTTTAATATTAGAGATTCTAATAAATTTCATTGCCAGCAATGACATATATGTCATAGACAGAGTAATATAAACTTAAGTAAAACAAAAGAAAAATTTGTGAATATATCTCCATACTTTTTATAATTTTTTTTTAAAAAACTTTAAACATCCTTGGCAGAGATATTCTTTTGGATGCTGTACACTAGTTCTCACAATAGGAATAAATTACTTTTTATAGTATGTGGATCCTGGACAAACCTATGTGGTTAATTTTATCTCATGAAGCAAAGCATGCTTTTCTACAGAAATTTTCTATTTCAGAAAATAGTACAGCATGTAAGGTACTGCAGTGTGGGGCTTAGAATAGGCTAGCACTATATGATGCCTCCAAAAGATGTTTAAAATATAAAAAAAATCTTTGCATTTAAGTTGGTATGAAAATGAAGCCTTTTCTTTGTAACATCAAGTAGAATTATTTTATTGCTAAATGTCATCAACCCTTGTTCAACTGGTACATTATTAGATAAAACTTCATATCCTAGAATAGATATAACATGAAACCTTTTCCAAATTTAGCTGAGAAAGGAATCCCTAGTTAACATTTGTTGATAAATTAGAGTCAACTAAAAAGAGGGAATGTAAATTTAGAAATTATTTCTATCAAAAAGATCTATTTACATGTCTGTGGGGGCAATTTTCTTGATTAATTACTGATACGAGTGGTGCTACCCTTGGACACTTGGCCTTGGGTTGTATATAAACAAAGTATCTGACCAAGCAATAAGGAGGAAAGCTGACAAACTAGTCCTTCATTGTATCTGCCTCCTTTCCTGCCTTGAGTGCTAGCTGTGACTTTGCTCAGTGATGGACTACTTATCTTCAAGCCAAATATACCTCATTTCAAGATGATATTCATCAGTATTTATTCATAGCTACCTAAAGCAAAGTAAGCCATACATTAAAAGCTAATGTTTGAGAAAAAAAACACAAAGCTTTCTCAGTAATGTGTTTTCTATATGAAATATCTCCATAGGTCATGCATTTGAATACTTAATATTCAATAAATGTTGCTCTTTGGGAAGGTTGTAGAATCCTTTGAAGGTTGAGCCTCATTGGAGGAAATGCATCACAGGAGTTGGGCTTTGCTCTTTTAAATTTTGGTTCTTCTTTCTGCTCATTCTCTGCCTTCTGACTACAAGTGTAATGTTCCTGCCCATGCCACCACTACTTCCCTGTCATGAAGAACAGTAGATGCTCAAACTGTGAGTCAACATAAAGCTTTCCTCCCCTAGCTTGCTTGTCAATCATTTGTAACAGTAATAAAAATGGAAATAATACAATCTATAATAAACTCTGGTCTGGACTATGGACACTCTTGAAAAAGGACTAATACTACATAAGTAGATCTCAGACCAGAAAATCCAATAGGTATATTCATTACAAAGGAATTCAAAGCTTAAAATTAGGTTGCTAATAAAAAGGTATGAAGAATTGGCAGTAATGAGAGATAGGCCTGGGAATTATTGCTACTGTATTTACATAACATATAAACTATATTCATATGGTCAAGAAGGTGCGACTACTTCTAGCTCTTACACACACACACACACACACACACACACACACACACACACACAAGAAGAAAGAAAGAAATGGCAGAATCATTCACAAGTCTCTTTATTTCCAAAGGTAAGCCCAGCCAGGATATCAGAAGTCAAGACAGATGTTGCTGAATCAGCTTGCATACCCTTATAAATGATGACTGTCTCTCTCATGTTTACATAGCTATACCTGATGTATTTCATTAGTTGAAGTATTCTGAATATAGAACCCTAGATACATATGATCCTGGGAAACCTAATGTTTAGTCATCTAGTCTTCAATTAAAGATTTTAAAATTGAACATTTCTTGATTCATATTCATTTGTCAGTGAAACTCAATATAAATACATGTATAAAACTAATGTTCTATTTCTTTTTCCTTGATATCATTTGGATAAATAGAGAATCCATCCCCCTAATGTCCTCTTTAAAGACTGCATAAATCCTAGATACATAATAGGAACTTCATACATATTTATCTATTGCTTAAATATATTAAAGACATGCAAATTGTCACATGATTGTGGCACAAAGAAAGTTCTATGATATGAGAAAAAATGGTTTACCTGGAATGGCTTTAATATGAAACTTAAATGTGACCTGCTGTTAACGCTAGCCTAAGTCCTTTTCAAAATTACAATAAATTGAGCTACAAAGCATTCATGAAAAGACAGGTCACATTTATTGAATATGAAGTTACACTGATTAAGAAAGAAGGAACAGAACAAGCCAAGAAAGTTCAATAATTTGTCCCTTTTTGTTCTAGCCAAGATAGTCAGACTCATTGGATCTGACATGCTTCTTCTCGACAGACATAGTACCTTTCCACTGGCAGGACTTGTGGGTTCCTTCTGGAACATGGATTCAGTATGCAAACTGTAATTTATCACTCTGTGAGAAAGTTAGAGTTTAGTTAAAGTGGGGTTAAAAGTATAAACAGTATCCGTCTATTTAGGCTATTAGATTAATCTATGTTGAGACTTCAAAATTTAGATTGACTGATTTTTACTTATGAGTATGTTTATATGTTTCCATGAATTTTTTTATATTAACTGTATTAACTGTCTGCAGGTGCCTACAGAGTCCAGAAAGAATGGAATTGCTTGTACCTGGAATTATAGATAGTTGTGACCATTAGATGTGGTTGCTGGAACAAAACCCAGTTCCTCTGTAAGAGCAGTAAGAACTCTTAGCCACTGAGCCTGAAGACTATAAAACTTTAATTGTGTCTTTTTAAACTTTTACTTATTATTAAGAAAGAAAAAATCATTAACTTCTGTAGTCAACATTATTATATTAGTTTCTTAATCGTGTGTGTGTGTGTGTGTGTGTGTGTGTGTGTGTGTGTGTGTGTAAGGACTTATATCTCATTCATTTATATTATAAGGTCCAGGTAAAGGAGGTAGAGCAAAAATTATGACTTGTTTACATAGGTGGGTATTCTTATAAATTTCAATATGCTCATGAGTGGCTCTTTTTAGCCAACATAAAAAAATACACATATGCACATACACAATTTAGTTCAAGTAAAAAGAAAGTGTGTTTGCCTGATCTAGCAAAGTAGAACAAAGAGATGTGTACATGTAATACACCGTGTTCAGTGATCCTGCTCTTGTTTGCATTTCTCTTCTAGTATATCTGAAAAATCTAACTGATTCTGTCCAATTAATTTTGAGTAAAACCAATCTTGACATCCACAGTTTGGAAGAATTAATTACCCATAGGTCTCTACCTTTATGAAAGTCCTTTTTCCCATATTATATTAGACTTGGAGATCACAAGCTCATGGTATTATTATCAAAGGATAGAAAGGTAAAATGTAAAATCACCAAATAATAAATATATAAATAAAAAAGAATCACTCAAAAGAGTAAAACTGTCATGTATTTGACAGAAATAAAGAGAAGTGAAAGTGAAAAAAAAGAAAGACAAATCTGATGATCTAAGACTTGGTGAAGTAGAAAATAAAAACACACGCGCACACATATACACACACATACACACACACACACACACACACACACACACACATGAATATTATGAGTATTATACTCCTAAATTTCAGAATTTGTTTTTTCAGAAGCTTGTATTTATAACCTTGGTGAATGACCTAGTACACCAATGTTTAATTAAACATTGCATGAAACACCTGCATTCTAATTTACTTTTTTATCACAAATCTCTTATGACATATACAAAACCAAATTTAAGAAATACCCTTATGCATCCTAGAAATTCTATGCATCCCTCCCATGTATACAGGCCTGTATCTTTATTTTCTCTGAAGAAAACAGAGTTAACTTATATAAAAGTCTTATAGACCAAAAGAAAATCAAGGTCTACAGTGTTAAAAAAAAAAAAAAAAAAAAAAAAAAAAAAAAAAAAAAAAAAAAAAAAAAAAAAAAAAAAAAAAAAAAAAAAAAAAAAAGATTTTACTGTAGGGATTTCCGTGGAATTCAGAATTCATGTGACTGTCATCAAAATACAAGCATCCTGTTTAAATAGGAACTCTCCTCTTTAGACTATTGCCTGCCTAAGAATCCTGTGTACAGGGGATATGGTTTGCAGGAAGCAGGCATGTGGCAGCTGATGGGAGCTCCGGTGATTAGGATGAATGGTTTAGAGCCAAGAGGCCTGTTCAATAATGAAACACAAAGGGATTAAAAGCAAAGAGGAAAGAAGTGTTGAGCAGTTCATCTTTGTGCTTGGGAGTCTTTTGTTTCCTTCTAATCTCCTTAAATGTGATTGCTGTGATGGTGAAGGCTCTTATATTTAATAGACTCTCAGGTTACTTTGGAGATGAAACATATTTTACACTTACATGAAACACTTTATACTGAACACAGATTCTACAATTGGTACCTTTGCCTTCTAAGACTCTCTCAAAAAGAATCCCCAAAGACCTCAGGACTGCATTTACTTTATATAAAGAATGATTACAGTAATATTAAGCTCCAGGATTAATACAACGGTTATAGAAGTGCATAAATGGTACAATTTATTACTTTGCTTATTGGAGAATATCAGGAAAAATGTATGAAGAAATATGCTCTCTGCAACAAGGATAACTGCTTCACCTATATACATTTTCAGAAACTGTTTAAATTAATAATACATTTCTCTTCCAGCTTGGTTTTTGTTAATTAAGAAATATCAAAAATTATTGGCATTCTTCAAAAAGCAATATTGTTCTCAGTAGCCTTGGTTTTACTTTAGGAAACCCACAGAGTATACACAACTTAAGGGTTCAGAGTAAAAGACATCTTATTATTATTGCCCAAATCCTTGTTAGCATCCCCCAAAGCAAAAAAAAAAATAAAATTAAATTGTAAAGTTTGGCTTTCTCTATTGTTTCAGAGTACCAATCAATAAAGCAGTAACATGGATGTTCTCTTTGAAGGGCATAAAAATCACCTTGAACTCTAGATGAAATTCTTGAAAATGGCTAGTTTCCTTCTCAGATGTCAAATATTTGGTTACATACTACTTTGACTAGATTTTCAAGGCAAGAAAGGTTGAAAACAGTATATTTTACTCCTATTCCTCCTCTTCTTCTTCATCTTCTTCTTTGACTAAAAATAGATTATTTTCTCACACAATACATTTTGAGCAGTTTCCTACTTGCTTTCTTAAACCATTCAAGGATTCAAAGAATACCCAGTAAGCCTCAGTGACTGGCAGAAGCCATTTTCTCTGCATGATACTGTTTGGACAATAAGTAGGAGTAATTACTCCATCTGGAGGTGGGAAAGAGGTACAGATAGGATAGACTATGATTTTTTTTCAAAGGAGGATGAATGGACTTTGCCTCTAACCTAGGCCAAAATAGTTTCTGAAATCTAGGTTTCAAAACAGGCTAAAATTTGTCTTTATTTTAGAGAATTATGAGCTTCTATAAAGTTGTAAAAACATGGAAGCAGATGGCAAAAACATAACAAGTATATTCTCCAGAATATTGTCTGCACTGGTAAGTGATAGAAATTCTTCTTCTTCTTCTTCTTCTTCTTCTTCTTCTTCTTATTATTATTATTATTATTTTATTATTGCATGGACACTATTAGAGAGGAAACTCACTGAGAACCTCTCATTTGACATAACTGATCATGGATAAGCAGATCCTCAGCAACCCCTTTGTACCTGATATCTGTAGGTAAGCTAGTCACATCACAAAGAGTCCATCCACAGGCACATAATTTGGACATCTCTTTACTTCTTGTTTGGGTCTTTTTATTCTTCTATTTAACCTTCCCTTTTCTTCTTGCTTCCTGTATTCACTATTTCATCAAATGATAATTAATTTGGAAGCCCCCATTTGGGACACTTGAATATAGTAAAGATCATGTTAGACTCAATCTTTAACTCTTCTCTCATAAGCTTCACATACATTTAAGGAGTAAAGACAGATATTGAGCAACCAAGTTGAAAAGTGAATATGCCTAGTATGACTTGTGTTGAAGATTTAGCTAACATACCTGAGGATTGATGAAGCCTAACACAGATGTTTTAAGCAAAGAAAGTCTAATTCATGTATTTATTTATTTCATGGATCTTTCCGAATTATTTAGAAGGTGATTTTCAATGTTTGTTTCTAAGTGGTAGACATGCTCCTGTCATTATGATTGTAGTTTTCAAATTATACTTTGAAAACACTTATGAATCTCTTAAATGCTGCCAGGTGTCATGTGAGATTTTGGAACCTATCTGAGGGACAAAAGGACAGTGTAGATTTTCTGATACAGGCTGTTTAACTCCCAACATTTTCCTTCGAGGACAGGTATATTTACTTTGCATAGCCTGCTGTCAACACCACCTACCCCACTTACACATGTATAGACAGCCTTTTCCTGTTTCCCATGTGTTTCTGATATGCTTTGGCTCCAGTGAGCATAGATTCACCTGAGGGAGCATCAGTGTCCATCATCGGCTGATGGATGCACATCTGATAAACACTAAACACTAAATTTTGAGTTGAGAAATGATATTTCTCAGTTTCAGAGTCTGTAAAGGAAGATTTAATTCTGCCTGCACTGTTTGGACTTTCTATATCCAGTTCTCTGGCTGATTGTCGGAGGATTTGGATTACTTACCATCCCTGCAATGACTATACCTTTCCATATGATAAACTTGTCAATGTCCTTTCTTAAAAATAAGGACTGGAAACTCATTGTTCTTGAGTTCTAAAATGAAATATATTTTTCTGTAAGTTTTGTATCTTAGGGTCAAATGTACCTTCTTTACCATTACAAACTTAGTCCCCTCCAACAATTAGTATTTAATCGTTACTTCATGAACTAATACTCCAAATAAGGTGTAATCCCAATCCCACATAACATAGATGTCTACTTATATAGCCATGCTACTATTAGCTACATAGCACAGTTGACTGCTTTTCAGCTTCCTATCTATTTATCATATTAGTTACATCTCATTTATGAAGTGCCTTGGGGAGATGAGTCAATGACAAATTGACAGTGAGTCAATTTGGTTGTTGAGGACTATGAGAGCAAAAAGATATGAATTGGAAAAAATCAGACACGAATGGGATTCTAAAGTGGGAAGAAAGCAGTAGGTACAGCTTGACCTCTCTCCTATAAATCCACAGTGCTTGGAGACTGGAAAGAATAAGGAAATCAGAAATAACACTTTCACGGCATTCTGGAAATGCCAAGCTGTAATGCAGAAATCTTTATGGATTTATATTTTAAAAGGTTCTACATTATAGTATAGATTTGAATGATTTAAAATTCAGGCAAAATTTTATTACCTTTTTAACTTGATGAAATTCACTAGAGGAAGAAATGTTAGAGAAATCAGGCATGCTGTAATGACCTATGTATTCATGTGAGATCCACAGACAACTGTGGCTTCTACAGTATCTTAGAAAGAACCCCTGAATACTAAGTCTTCATAAAACAATTTGATAATCATGGGAGCAAGTGTAACACCCTCATATTCAAATTAGAAACTCCAGTGTTGGGTGTAATTTTTTCTTAACAAAATAAAAGAGGACACTTAAACATTTGTGTGAAAAAGGAAAAAAAAATGAATTTTGGATTTTTTTATAGCAAGAAGAGATTTTGTTTAATTGTTTACTAACAATTAAAATGGAACTAGTCAAACAAAATTAGACTTGAATCAATATGACTGCTGAACAAGTGCTTATAATTTCAGAATGGTACAGAGAAACACACATACTCAACTACCTTTCAGTTTAACAGTGTATGGAAAGGTAACAAAAAGACTAAGAAAACAAAGCTGTGGACAAAGAAAGAAAATAAAACAGAATGACTTTTTTATCATTTGAATTTAGATACAAGCTTTGTGTGTTCACGTCATATTAAAAACAATCAACTTTTAAGTGTCAGAAGATAATTAAAAAGTAAAAAAAAAAAATATCCAATGTCTGAGTTAGTCTTTTAGTGGTTTTGCAATTTATCACCCATGTGTTTTCAAATAAAGCAAATAAATACTTTGTATGCCACCACCAAAGGCTTTATCACTAGAAAAGTGTAAGTGTAAAGTCAAAGATGTATTGAAACCCTGTAATCCCAGATTTGAACGTTGTAATGATAAATAACAAAGACAAACTGAGTACCACTCAAGGTATGCTACTAAGCAAACATGCCATGCACAACAGAATTATTGCAAAAGGTTCACTGGGGGAGGGGAGAGCAAAAGGCCTTGTTGATGTTGGAGTGGGGACATGAGAGAGGCATGCAGACAGATGGAGAGGTAAGAGGAAAAAGAGAAGCAAGAGAGTAGAGAGGGGCAAGAAAAGGAAGAAGAGGCAAAGAGAGGAGTGAGAGACTGGACAGCTAGCTGTGCTCTGGAAGGCATTTTAAAAACAATTTTTTTTTCCCATACTCACTACTGCTTCATCTCCAGTCCTTCCTCCCTGTCCTCCTCCAGCATTGCCCTTCCTACCTCCCCTCACCTCTCTGTTCACTCCCTGCAGAAGGCAAGGAATCCCAAGGTGAGTCAATACCAGCTGATGTAGAACTGAGTTCCTCCCTCAAGTATCAAGGTTGAGAAAAGTGTTTTCCCACTAGGTACCGGTTTCAAGGAGCCAGTTTATGGATAAAGGATAGACTCTGCTCCGATTACAAGAGGCTCTAAAAACTGCCATGCCTTTTTACTGTCATCTACATTCAGAGCATCCAGATCTGTTCCATAAAGATTCATCAGCTGTTATTTCTGAGTCTGTGAGCTCCCAACAGCAATGAACTGCCTACTCCATGGGTCTCATCATGATCCTGATCCCTCCACTCATGCAATCTCTCCTTCCTCTATCTTCAGCTGGACCAGTAGTTCAGTCTTGTGTTTAGTTCTGGATCTCTGAATTTGCTTTCATCAGCTACTCTAGATGATGGTTCTATAATGACACTTAGAGTCATCATTAATATGATAATGGGGAAAGGTCAGTTTAGGCACCCTCTCCATTATTGCTTGGAGTCCTAAAAGGGCTCATTCTATGGGTTCATGGGTGTTCCCTTGTATCACATTTCTCTCTAATCCACAATAGCTTCCTCTATCAGGATATCTACTTCTTTGCTCTCCCTTTCTATTGTTTCCCCTACTACTACCATCCCATTCTTTCATGTTGTCTTCTCACATCTCCTTGCTCCCTCAACTCCCTTCATCACAGTTTTGTTAGGAGATCTTCTCTATTTTCCCTCCCTAGGGGGAATCTAAGAGACCCCTAAGATGGATGTTTCTTTTAACTCAGCCATTTGGAGTTCTGTTGAGAATTCCCTACATAGCTCTGTACTCCATTTTCCAATTCTGTTTTTTTTTTTTTTATTTTATTATTATGAACAAAGAAGTCACACTTTCTATCCTTGTATATCCTTATTCAAGGTCTCTTCCCCTTCTCACCACATCAGGTCATTCTCTCTTCTCCATCTCCCCATCCTCCCAATGGACAGGCAGTCCCAAGGTCCCGCTGTCCCAATATTGCTTAGTTCAGCCTCTACTCCTGGCAGATCCAGTTTTCTCCCCTCAACCTCAAGACTGAGTCAGGTGTTCCTCTAAGGGAAGTGGGATCCAAGGAGTCAGTCCAAGGTGTTTCTGATCCCAAGCTGTTCAGTGGTTGTGGTTTGCAGCTTGGGCATGCTTTGCTTTTTTCTTGTTTGTTTGTTTGTTTAGAGTCCAGTAATGAGTGAGTACATCCCTGCGTATCTTTTTTTTTCTGTAGTTTCTTGAGTTTTCTCTATATTTTAGAGATCAGTTCTTTGTCTGATGTAGGGTTGATGAAGATCTTTTCCCATGCTCTAGGCTGTCATTTTGTCTTATTGACCATGTCCTTTGCCTTACAGAGCTTCTCAGTTTAAGAAGATCTCAATTATTAATTGCTACACTCAGTATCTGTACTGCTGGTGTTATATTTAGAAAGTGGTCTCCTGTGCCAATGTGTTCAAGGGTAGCTCTCACTTTTATTTTTTCTATCAGGTTCAGTGTAACTGGGTTTAGGTTGAGGTCTTTGACCCACTTGGATTTGAGATTTGTCTGGCAGATACTTCTAAAAGATGTTCATGTCACATAGTTTTGCAGCTTGATCAAACTTAACTTATGACATATTGCACAGCATTTTGGATGCATGTCATTAAAACTTTTAAATGTAAATGACCCTTCCAATTTAGCCAATCATCTAGGTAAAGAAAGGCCTTCCACACTAAAGAGATTTAGGATATTTACACGAGGATCAGGTTTGGGGGCAAATGTATAGAAGTAATAAAATTGTAAGATACTCTTGTAAGATAGTACAGCCACATCTGCTTTAAGAAAATGTCTATAGTTCTTAGAATGAATCTTGTTCTAGGTAAGGCACAAAGGTGGTATGAAGAATAATAGAGCATAAGGGAATGTTGTGAAACATTTTAAAAAATTTAAAACACTTATGTGCTACTTATTATTATTAAATAAGGCAAAATTAAAGGCAATTCTTGCCTTTCTGATAACAAGGGTGTCTTAAGGAAATTAACAGATTTTTTTTTTCTTGAGACTATTTCAGACAGTGACAGAAGAAGGATAATCAGATCAGACAGTTACCATTCTGTATTTAGTAATAACATGTGTAATCATTATATTTAATACCAAAGGTTTTACCTTTTAGTTATTTGTCTTTTTGTTTGTTTGTGCTTTAATTTTGAGAAATAACATATAAGCTTGTAATTTAGGCTGGTTTTCAACTTCCCAATTATAAGCCGCTACTTTGCAAGGGCTCGAATTACAGAAGAATGTAATCACTTCCAGCTAAACTGGGCTTTAAAATAAGTTACTAGCATTCTGTTTGCCTCAATATGCCAGTACATACAGTAGCTGGAAGGACTTGTCTGCTCATGTGATACAGAAAGTATTCTTTGGTAACATTTGCTCCTGTAAATTATTCTTACTAATTTACTCTACCTAAACCTGATAAAGCTTTAAGATCTACTCATACTAGCTAGTGGTGGCACATGCTTTTATTCCTAGCACTCAGGAGGCTGGAGCAAGTAGATCTCTGTGAGTTTGCAGCCAGTCTGGCATACAGAGTGAGTTCTAGAACAGCTGGGTCTAGACAGAGAAATGCTGTTTTGAAACACAAAACCAAAACCAAAAATTTCTACTCATCAATTTGCAGGATGCACAAATAAGGCATAAAAGCCTGTTATAAATAAATACAACAGAAATGATACTAACAAAGAAATCAACAAAATACAGAATATGAGATTTCCTCAGAAGTAGCAAGGATATTTTTCGAGATATAAGCTATAACATTCAACAAATAAGAAGCCAGGGTCAGAGAGAAAAACATTATATGTTTTTTTTTTTTCTTTTTTGTTTGTGTGTTTGATTTGTTGGTTGGTTGTGTTGTACCTACTCATGTTTAGAAGACTCCTAAAGACCACCAGGGAGCTAGACTTGATGCAAATGCATGAGGGTTTTATTGTTATGCGCAGGTTCCAAACAAACCCAGGCTGATAACTTTCCTTTCCACATGGTAGAGGGTTATCTGCCTGCAGCCCCAAGGTGAGGGGGGTTTTAAAGAAAAACTCACATAAGTGGGGTGCTATATGCCTTGGCATTCCAGAATTGGTCAAAGGGGTACAGTAGCTCTTGGTTAAACTTTCTGGCATGAACCTAACTTTAGAATCTATTGGCTGTTAGGTGCACTCCCAGACGTGGGCCCTGCCCACAGGTAACAATAGCTTCTCTGAAATGAAGCTTTGTAGGGATAAATCCATGCCTTCACAGTTTGGTTTTGGTTTATGGAGACAGGTTTTCTCTACAGAGTTTTCACTGTGTACCACTAGGCCTGGCCTGTATATATTTTAGCTTAAAGCAACAAATATTTGAGCCAGCAAAATATTACAAACACAAAACATTTGTTGAAATCATTAAAAAAAAATCTATTGTGGACTTGGAAGGAAGCAGATCCATGAGGGCACATGGTTAGCATGTTGCTTACAAATTTGAAGGAAATCAATGTCAGCTGCTCAGTGTTCAAGAACTACTTCCAGAAACACTATGTGGCCTCTGGGTACATCCAAACAGCTAGACTGGCCTGGACATTAGGAGACTAGCTGTTTGCCAGCCACCTTCTCATTACCTCTTTTTCCCCCATCCTATTCAACTCTAGGAGGTCTTAATTATCTAGCTGCCCACCTACCTTCCTGAGTTTTGTTACACAGGCTCCCCAGACAGGTTTGGACAGACAGCAGAAACTACTCCTCAATAAGAAGATATTTATTTGAATTTAAATTACAGGTCATTGACTAAACCTCAGGCGGACAGGGCTCTTTGTCCCAGTGTAAGTTGTGTCCAAAGCTAGTTTTCTTCTGCTGGCAGAGAGTTAAGGACTTAACTGAAAATTCTGCAAATTTATCTTGAGATTCCTGTTGCTGAACAGCTTAACTATAGGAACAGGCACAAAGAAATTCAGAGACAAACCCAATTTGGGTTTAATAACCTCTTCATTTTTCATAGATCAGCTGTGAGGAGTTTATGTAATAGCATGCAAATGAATTCCATAGATAGATTCTCTGGTGCTGACCTGAGTAGTTAAATGTTTATTGCAGATTGCAGTTTATATGGAAAGAAAAACTTCCAACTTTTGAAAGTTTCTAAGAAAAATAACTGTTGTTTTCGTAAGAAGAAACAGGAGGTACTACACTATGAATAACTGAAAACATTTGTTTTAAAACTACTATCATTTACTCTTAGCCACCGAGAGTGACTTGTAATGGAACAACAGCTGACTAAAGAAAATTAAAATGAGAACAAAGAGAAGAGGGATTTCAACAGAAGTAATCAAAATTTGTGTCTAAAATATTGTAAACAAGAATCAGAAAACAGGGGCTGGTCCATTTTGAATTTTACTCTATTGAAATGCTTGCTGTGAAGCAAGAATCCCACTCTTCGATCTGCCTCCTCCCACTCTTAATACCTGTTGTAGTTAGAAGTCTGGGAGTTGGGGAACAAGGAGACTTAAGAATTCAAATCCCAGCTTTGAAAGTCTAAAGCTAAATGCAAATCTTGTAACTTCTTAAGCTTTAGCTTCCTCCGTTGTAACTAACAAGTTGCTGGAATTAAAGGAAATAACATATATGAGATACTTCTCTCTCACTGTCTTCTGTCGGTGTTCCATGCTCTTGCAGCAGTGCAAGCCCTTTATGACCTCTATTTTAGATGCAACCACCAAAGCTGTCTGCTGTCCCTACTGCTCCATTCCCTCTTTAGTTTCTCCAATACAGAGGCCTGTGCCCATTGCATTTCATTCTCTCCCTCAGTGACCTCTCATTTAACCTCATCATTCCTCCCATATTCATTCTGCACTATCTCCAACAGGTGATACAATAAGATATAGCATGTGTTATTGACACCTTCTGATAGACTTTTGTTCATGATTTTTCTCCTTTGGAAACTAGTGAGCTTTTAACCTGTCATTCAGGTTCTGTGAAATATTTTATCTTTGAGGATTTCAAAGATCTCTGAGTATATATACTATTCTCATGACACTGATCACCTCATTAGGTACTTTTCCCAGCTAGGCCTTTCCTGTCTACTGTGGATTCAGGATCATTCATCTCTTGAAACCCACATATAGATATACAGGACCTAACAATATATACTACTTATTAGATGAGAAGATCTACATAAGCTCTGCTTTCCATTTCTAGAAAATATTTGTGTAACATTGACTGAACCTTATGGCAAAAGAAAGTTATTTTCTACTTTTTTACATTTTTTTGAAAATTTGTTAAATTTATTTATTTTTGTGTTTGTGTGTTTGTATATGCTTATATTTATTTGCATATCAAAGCCCTATGGTGATTGGGCTACACTGTTCTTCAACCATGTCCCAGGGATGAAACATGTTTTGAGACTTGCAGCAGGTGCCTTTACCCACTAAACTATCATAGTGTCCCAATGAAAGTTATGATGTGACTTTGGGCACAACATGCAAGACTGAGTAATAGATATATTTAATAGATTTTTTTGTACTCGGACGATATGCTTTTCTCCTGATGTTGTAAGCTAGATCAAGCTAAATTTAAGAAGTAAAAGACCAAGTTTACTTTGTGCAAAGCAACTACTAGGTGAGTCTTCTGGCCCCCAGAGATTAAGTTGGGAGAAGGGACAGGAGAAATCACGTGAAGTAAAGCAGGTTGCTTATGTACCTTGTGGTCGATGAGTGATTATATATCTGCCACAAGCTGGGTTTGTCCCAAAGTGTGGTAAGCTTTGAGGACAGGCTTTAGGAAAGGAGCTACCATAGCTGCCAAGAATGCTGGTCAAGGCTTTTTGGAGTCTCCCTTTTGTTGGAGACTGAGGGAATGGGGTTTGGAGAGACAGGAATGAGGCTTTTGCAGGATCAAGCTGGAGGTTCTAGGCAAACAATATTTAGTAACCTAAATGGTGTCAGGACTTCCAGCTGAGTTGTTGGCCACACAAATGTCTTAGGAGGTAAGCCACAAAGCTTTCTGCATTGTAAGAAATGGAATGACTCAACAAAAATAATTCTTTGTACTAGTGTCAAATTCCAGACCCATGGATATTCTGTCCATTCTCAGCCATGAACAGAGTATGTCAATGGTTGGATGTTGTTGGTTTGTGCTTCCTAAAATATTTATAATCTAGGATCCTAGTATTATTCAATCAGTGATAGAATAATAAAAAATCCGATCCCCTGTTTAATTTCTTGCAAATCATAGAAACTATCTGTAATTTTATACTCCAAATTGATTTAGAAAAATGAAACATGATGATCTTGATATTCTGTCAGTGAAGTATCATAGCTTATTCATACCTCTTTAACTATGCATGTTTGTCAGAGAGTTAGAGAAACGCCCATCCTGGTGTGCCAAAAACATAAAAATGTTCTTTTTAAAAATCTGTTGCCTTCAATTCATGACACATTTCCAATATTTTCATAGGTACTGTGGACTTAGTTCTTTTATCCATGCCCTGATCCCTCCATTCATTCTGAGTTCCCTTTGATTATAGTTCTTATATCCTGATGAAGGAAGAAATGCATGGTTCAAGGAGAGGAATCATGGCTGTGTTATAGCAAATACAATTTATCCAGAGAAAATAAATTCTGTGAGTATATTTTTTAAAAGTACTTTCATCATCCCACTCTCTGACTTAAAACACATCTTTTTAAAATGTGGTAAAATACCTTGTAGGCTTTAGCATTGTCATGAATTTGTTCATATTGATTTTGCTCCTTTGCTTAGGACAAAGGTAATTGAAAGGTAAATGCCATTTCTTCTTTGCCTTTTCTTCTTTAGGGCCTGAAATCGTACTATAAGAAATGAAACATTAATTAGTATAATCTCTCACCTGCAAGTTAGGTGTAAAACTTTGTATAGTAGTTTTGAATCCAACTCCCATTTATAATTCAGCTCTCTGCACTTCTCCATTCCATTAGAAACTCTGAGGTCTTATAAGACAGGGGTTGATTGTGAAAGAGGGCTCTGTACCTGAAACCCATCTCGAAGGCATTCATCTATGCTTTTGAATTTCACTCAGCTAATTTTATGCATTAGAATAGTTGCCAGGATCCTCTCCCGGCTTTCCCTTAAGTATCAGTTCTAAATTATAATCTCAGGAGTCACATTCTTAATGTCTCTCTCCTCTGTGAATATTGCATAAGCAATGACCATGAAACTCAGATTTGTTGCTTTTTTTCATTTTTCTGTTTTGGAAAACTTCAAGCCCACAATTCTTCCTTGAGGGTATCATAGTTCTGGTGTTTAAATTGTTTCTTACCACCAAGGTCACAGAGGTTTTAACCCATTCTAGGTGTGCATCGCTACAAAAAACTTGCCCACCTATCACTTTAAGATGGCTTTCAATCAAGGGCTTCTACAATTACTCTGTAAGTAGCTAATTATGAACCAACTTAATATACTGCAGTAGAGAATGCTCTGTATCCAGGGAATTAGTTCTACTCTTTATTAGGTGTTACAAATAAAACAATTCAATAACCTGAATGCATCCCAATCAAAACTCTGACTGAGCATCTTTACTTATTCAGGATTCTGGACATTCAAAACTGAACATGGGATTTCCCTGCTGTCCATGGGGCACTTGCTATTATGGAGTTCTATGAGACAGAAGAACTGCACACAGCCTGCCTTGCTCAGATTAGGGATCTCTTTATATGCAGTTGGTAGAATGATATCAATTTTTGTTTCCAGGATTTTTGCCACCTTCATAGCAAAACTATGTTTTTTTTTTTTAAATGAATAAAACTAAAGGTGCTCAGCACGGATTAGTTTAGCCACAGATCAGTGAGATGCACCCAAGTGGGTCCTGATTTCACTCTTCTAAAGTTCTTCTGTCTGCCCTCAGTGGCAAGGATAAGTCAAACAATGTATTACACACACACACACACACACACACACACACACACACACACACTTTTCTTATCTTTTCATCTGCTTATCTACAAGGTGTTTATACATTGTGCTACCAGAAAAACAAAGTGTTTTCTTTAAAAGATAATGGAATGACATAGAGATTTTATTTTAATTGAACCTATTTTGTTTTAAATCAGGGTTTTTCAAGTTCAAAATTGGCGAAGTTATATATTTCTAACGTTATTGATAGGAGGAAATAGTGTATGGATTCTAAGATTTGGAGGTTTTAGTTGAGTTTTCAAGGTTAGTATTCATTCTTGGTAAAAGATTGTACTTTGGGAAATACACACAACCCAAGAATGTGATTCCTAGTGGAACACTGGAGACTTTGTAATTCGAGTATGGCAATCTGAATTTCCCCCAGAACATTGGATCTTGAATACAACCTTTTAAAACAGAAATAGGGTTAAAGTTGATTCATTTAATTTAAGGAAGAGGCTATCTCCTTTGACTTATACAACTATATGTTAAACTTTGAACCCTTAGTGCTCTGGGAATGTGACCTGACTTGGAAATGGGAATATGAGAATGAGTCAATTTAAAAGTAGGTCAACCTGAATGAGTCTAGGTCTTGATCCACTATTAATATTATTTGCTAATACAAAAAGAAGAGCAGAGACACAGAGCCAGCATCAACAAGGGCAACCACACAAAGACTCATCACAGTAGCTTTTGTGCTTCCGTAATGCAAAGGTTAACTGGGGCTACCAGCGTCTACAAGAGGCAGGAGCAATCTTTTCTTAGAGGCTTCAGAGAAAGCCTGACTCTGCTAGTTCCCATTTTAGACTCTCAAAACTCCTCAATTGTGCAGAACACCTGCACTTTGGATTAAACTTCCCAGTTTGTGGTATTGTGATGCCTTAGTCCAAAAAAACCTGCTACACCTTTTTTAGTCTGCTGTCGTCATACCAGTTCTGGTTCTTTTATGTCCTCGATCAGTCTGACTTTTCAGGTTTTCTATTATTGACAAAGACACTGTTCAATTTTTTTTTTATCAAATTTTCTTTACACTGCACCCCCAAAAGATTTCTGTTGCCAGCATCAAAATGTCCCAGTGTAATTGATAATTATTTATTAGTGCTGGTTGTTTGTTTTGGCTTACTATTACCTGAGTCATAAGGTCAGGATCAATTACTGAGGTAGATGGTCAGAATCAATTTCTTACAAAATAAAACAAACAAAAAATTAGCCCATTTTGAATGTCAGTCAAAAAAAAAAGTCCACAGAGATGACAGTAAAATAGAAAAATTTTAATTTCCAGATACAAGTAGTTTATACTTGTTCAACTTGGTATTTACCATTGACTCAATTGAGTATTTTTTTAATTTTAGGATTACCATTGTTTTTTGTTAAAAATATTTTGTTTATTTTATATAACAACCCCAGTTTCTCCTCCCTTCCTTTCTCTGTTCCACCCTCCCATCTCACCCATCCTCAGGGAGGATAAGACCTCCCTTGGGGTAGTCAACAAGTCTGGCATACCAAGTTGATTGAAGGACCTAACCTTTCTCCACTGCATCAAAGCTGAGCAATCTATCCCCAAAAACTTGGCTCTAGAAAACCAGTTCATGCACTTAGGATAAGTTCTGGTCCCACTACCAGGGGCTCCACATTCAGATCAATCCACACAACTGTCACCCATGTTCAGAGGGCCTAATTTAGTCCCATACTTTTGAAAGTACATCTTAAACTGGATAAAATGAGTATCAATGTTAATCAGTCTGTTATCTGAAAACTGGAAAATCATCTTGGCTCTTTGGTGACATGGTCTAAGATCAAGATAAGCTTCATTTGGGACACTTGCCCAGATAAAGAATGAGAGTTCACAGAAAGGTTAAGGAAACATTGTAAGAAAGGGGAATTAAAGCATAGTAAAACCTTATAAGATAGCAGCACAAGTGAATTAGATGGGAGAAGGACAAAGCTATCTGTCAAGTCAAGTCTTTGTCCACTGAGACTTTTATGGAAGAGAACACTGAAGCTGTGTTCTGCACAGTATGACATGTGCCTTAGGCATGGAAACTGTACTCTGCTTACTCTGACAGCCACAAATGAGTAATTAGCTTCCATCTAGTGCCAGTGTTTCTAACTTTACAAGTAAACACTCCTCTGTGTGGTTTAAAGTGAGGGATGGACATCTGAGATAGGAGAAAGCTAAGCCAATTCATGATTACAGATTGACCTGTTAGCTCCTGGTAACTCTGGGTCAGGAAGAAAAGGTAATTGTATTTATTGCCATCATTTTGCCTTTTGGGTTTTGAGCTTTTGTTAGTTTTGAGCCAGGAAGAAAAGTGAATTTACCTTTGGCTCTGCAGCTAGATTAATGCCCCAAGCTGTTTTTCTGAGTTATTTTTAACTAAGTGATGACAAGCATTTAGAACATTGCTTGCTAAAATATTGCTTGACAATTCTAAGCTACCTTTGTAAAAATATGCTTTTTTATTTCTTACACAAACAAGCTTTTTTTTTTTTTAACTGAGAAGATTGTATTTGTATTGACCCATAGACCACAACCTACTTTTGTACCTATTAGTCCATTGTTATAGCAAGTATATACCATTTGCTCTAGTAACTTGACTTCTGTAGGATTCTTCATTGAGGGATGTAGTCTTGTTCTTGATATAAAAAATATCACACTGTTATTTTGATAATTGTCCTTCGAGAGATCACATACACAGACCAGATTATTTGAAAATTCTATCTGACTACCGGAATGACTTTGCATCTATGACAACAAGGCAGAAAAAAGATGCCTATGAATAGTTAAAAAAATAGATGACTTTCATGAAGTGTTGTGGGACAAGTGATGATTTGCTTCATTTCTAAAAATGGATAAAAAAGATAGCCTAAATATTTAGATAGTCATATAGATAGATAAATGATAATGTAGATAAATAGATAAATGATAAAGTAGATACACAGATACATAAATAGATGATAGGTAAGTGACAGATTACAGATATATGATAGTTGATTCATAGACAGATGAGAAATGAGTATAAACAAGTTACAGATAAGTGAGAGTTCATAGATAAATAGAAGATATATCTATAAAAGTAGATAAAGAGAGACATTAGATAGATGATTAGCCAGAAAGTATATTCATTTAATAAATGTTGATTTAAAGACTGTTAAGCTTTTCCTATCCCCCTGTTTTCACTTAAAAGTTGGTAATTAAGGGTTGAATTCTGGACAAGAACCCTATTATTTCAATGAAATAAAATATTAACACATATTCATAAAGATATCAAACAAGGTGGGGAATGGGCTATAACTTTTGGAGCTGTTGGCCAAAGGAGTCCCATGAAAAACACAAACATCATAGGCTATTAC
This sequence comes from Sigmodon hispidus, assembly GCA_004025045.1. NCBI lineage: Eukaryota > Metazoa > Chordata > Mammalia > Rodentia > Cricetidae > Sigmodon > Sigmodon hispidus. Next base: position 28,361 of record PVIH01006735.1, on the reverse strand, counting down.
CAATCCTACTGGTTGTTCTCTACAACCTGATAGGAAGATCTTACTATTTTTTTTTTAAACACTTTTATTTATTTATTTGCCTTGGTGTTTGCCTGGAACTGGAACTACAGACAGTTGTTAGCTGCCATGTGGCAGCTGGGAATCGAACCCGGGTCCTCTGGAAGAGCAGATGGTGCTCTTAACCGCTGAGCCATCTCTCCAGCCCCCGGAAGATCCTACTATTAAGGACAATGTTTATTTAGGCCACCAAACACTGAGAGGTTAAGTTACTACCTAACCAGAAGATTTATTCCCTACTGACTAGTGTTTGTCATGCTAGAAGTTATTTTGCATGCTACCAGTGGAGAAATATAATCATCCACATCACCCAGTTACAAACCTTGTGATCTACAAAAGTGACTTGCTTTCAAGATATATTGGTACAATTATGACACAATGTTAGGAAATCAATCATCTACTCTTTGGCTAGAGTGTGCACTCTATAGCATGGAATCCATGTCTGACATTGATACAATGGCCAAGAATTTGAGACCAGATAAGTTTTGTGCTGAAGGGAAAAATTTAAAGCTATTGTTATGCTAAAGGACCATAGCAATAAAATTAATTATATTACCATACTGCATAATAGATATGCATAGATGAGTGTCTCACTTAACCCACATCAAAGAAACTTCTTTTAGCTGCAGAGGAGAATTAAGATAAAGACCTCAACTGGATAGTATACAAAGAATGACAGTCTTTGGAGTGCTCAGTCCTAAATGTGGTGTCTTTGTTAAATACTTTCTCTCAAGGTTCAGATGTATATGGAAGTAGAGGAAGAAAGATATAAAAGCCAGAGGTGCTGGATGATTACAAAGAAATGGTGTCATTCAGACACAATAGCACTGAAGCATATAGAGTCTGTGACAACATGAAGAAGACCTACCTACACAGGTTCAAGCAAGACAAGTTCCCAGTAGTAAGAGAGGGAAGTAGACACAGGGCCCCACCCCACCAAAAAGTTATCTGTCTTTGATGCCTACGGACAAACAAAAAATCATTTTTTTCCAATGGAGTGTCACTGGGAATATCAATCACACCCCAGGCTAGGAATCATAATTAGGGGGACTTTGTAAACACTGAATCAATTCTATAAACCAACGCTATGTTTTCTTTGTTTTTGTATGTTTGTTTGTTTTTATTTATGGTAGACTTTTTGCTTCATTTTGCTTTGTTTTAAAATTTGTTTGTCTTGTTCTTTTGCCACTTTGTTTTGAGTTTTGTTGCTGCTGTTGTGAGATTTTTCTTTCTTGTGTTGAAAGAGGAATATGGGTAAGAAGGTACAAGATTCTAGAAGGAGTTAGAGAAGGAAAAACATTATCAAACTGTGTCTTTTGAAAACAAGTTTAAAAATGCATAAAAGAATATTACATCCTCAGTGTTACTTTTTTTTCATTGTCTGTGGCTCCTTTACAATCCCTAGATGTTAATCTTCTTCATATGAAGGCACATTTTGTCACTATTGCTCTTTGTAGATAAAGCACAGAGACATTGTTTTTTTCTTCTAGCTTCAGGTATTACCATTTCGAGCCTGTCAACCATTCAATTTATTAATACATGCAGTACAATTTTGATGCTGTATTATAATGATACATTGGCTGTGAAAGAAATAGTGACATTTTGAGTGGATAGCCTAGGATGCCGGATGATTACACAAAGCTACAGTTAAGCTATGATTCATCTGGGAAGTACATGCTTTGGTGGAGAAGATTATGGAAGGAGCTTAATATATTCATTTCTGGTCCACCAAAGCCACATAATCTTGGTAATTCCATTATATTTCAGGGTTGGTCATTTTAGTTTTAGCCATAAGTTTGAAGGTTATCAAGAAAGAGCATAACACATGTGGTCTCTACTACTAGCTCCTATGGAGTAAAGAACTTCAAGATTCTTCAATAAAGACAACTTGCCAAGGCACATGGTGTGCATTCATCTGATAAACTCCTGTCAATTGATAAACATTTCATGTACCATTAAGAAATAGTGAAACATTATGGCAAGTTGAAGCAATGCTGTTTAGTAATCAGTACTTTACCTTATAAGAAAAGACTTTAAAAATTATCTAGATATAAATATCTTACTGCGAATCACTTGTTCATTAGCAAAAGGAAAATCACAGGAGTAAGTTTGCTTACGGTATTATCTTTCTCCCTTTCAGAATTCAGTTTCTCAAAAATAATAGATTGTGACACATGAATGATTTTCACATAGTAGCATCTTTTAGTGTTTTAAAAGTATCGGTAGAAAAGTGATTCTTAAATGTGTGTCTGATTGCTATGCCTGAGAATTTCTTTGAAGCTGATGATAGAGTTTATTCAAGTTTGATTTAGGCAGATATACAAGTGTGTAATTGTGTGTGTGTATGTGTGTGTATGTGTGAGTCTACAAACATTTTTGTAGATAACAAGTACATGCCATATTTCTAGACGACAGTCATTCAGGAAAGAATATTTGTTTATTATTTACCTTGAGAATTCCATTAACATCCTCTGTGCTGTCTTCTACACAGAAACAATTCAGAAAATAAAGATGTAAAATAAAAGCTAATATATGTAATTCTGAATTAAACAATGTTCAGATTACTTAATTTCATGTGTAACAAAGAACTACATTAGCTAGAGTGAACTTTGTGCATATACTGAAAATGTTTTCTTAAGTGCTAACCACTTGCTAACAATAACGGAACAATCATTGCTGTAAATTTCAAAGCCATTGAAAAACATCAGATGACAGTGTTTTTCATTATTAGAGCTGATTCACTGCCACATTATTTCTTGCAATTTGGTAGTGGTGTTTGTTGATTTCTGTCCAATTAAGTATAGATTATAAAGAAACATCTGGTGGACTCCTTGCCACCCACCAGTTGGGTAAATAAGGTAACAAAATAGCCTGTTTCATTTTTTAATCTAGCAATCTTTATTCTAATACACATATTTTAAGTTAGATTTGACTGTCATTTTATATGCTTTGTTATCTATACATTAAAAATAAATGCCTTACTAATGATGAACATTTTGCATTGTGTGAAACCATAATTAATGGAAAGATGTCTTACTTTGACTACTAAGTCAGATTCCTAAATTGTAAGTATTTCATGGTGTTTCTAAATATTACTATATCATGATATTGAGATGTTGAGTAACTTTGGGAAAAATTTACTTGTATATGCCCTGCAAACTTTTTGTTAATGTTGTTCTAAAATTAATAAAATGCATTCCACATTGTAATACTTCAACAGAGACAACAAGAGAGTGGCAGTGTATTGTTTTTGTTTTTGTTTTTTCTGTGTGTGAGTTTGTGTGTGTGAGAGAGAGAGGGAAAAACCCTTAAAGCAATAACATATAACAAATACTAATGGCTTCAGTATTTGCACATGGATCTAAGAACAAAGACTTTTGAAACAACTGAGCCAGGATTCTCACTGTTATGGAGGACTAGCCCAGGACTTTAGAATAGTCTCTGCTCCTACATTTTTCTCACCTGTAAAATATGCTAATCTTTATTTTATCCATTATTGCTGAAGGTTTGATTAAATATAAATATATTTAAGACACTTATAATTCCACTTACCATGTGCTTATTTACTACACATAATATATATATATATATGTTATAATGTTAATAACTCTCTTTAAATTGAGTCCTATGTTTCTCTTGTTATTAAGTTGGCTCTTTATTTTAGATGTTAATTCTTATTAAGTTATTTGACTTGTACATATTTTCTCCTATTCTGCATATTCCTTAAAGTGCTCACTAATTCCTTAATGGTGCAGGAACATTTTAATTTGAGATGGTTCTATTCGTTAATATTTGATCTTGTTAAAAAACATAAATCGAAAAATGCTCAACATGATGTATTAAACAGATGAATAGAAATTTTAAACACAGTGAGGTACTATTTTATATTGTCAAGATGGCTATTATCAAAATTATAAAAGATACAGTTTTTTCAGAGGCAGTGGGGAAACATAACTCATCCAAATTGTGAAGCTCTACATTAGTAGAACCATTTTAGAAAACTGTACAGAGGTAGCTAAAGAACTCAAAGCAAAATTACTCTAGCTAAAGAGGTGCTTAGTTTAGTATTTAAAAGCACTTGCTGCAGTTCTAGAGTGCCTAGATTTATATCTCTGCACACACATCAGGGTAGCTTGCCACTACCTGCAATTCCATCTCCAGAGGATCTTAGACCCTCTGTTGGCCTCTGTTGGTAACTGCACACACATGATGAATATATTAACACAAACACTGATACACACACATACACACACATAAATAAAAATATAACAAATCTTAACAAAATGCTCATCATCTTTAGCATTGATGAAATGCAATGAAATGCATTTCAAAGAGAAATGCAAATCAAAACAACTTTGAGATACCACCTGACACCTGTCAGACTGTCTAAGATAAAAGACACAGAAGACAGCCTATGTTGGAGAGGGTGAAGAGCAAAGGGAATACTCCTCCATTGTTGGTGGGAGTGTAAGCTTGTTCAGCTCTTTGAAATGCAGTATGGCAGTTTCTCAGAAAACTGAGAATCATTCTCACCAAGGACCCAGTAATACCACTTCTGAGTGTATACACTAAAGACACACATACTCCAAAGGCATTAGCTCAACTATGTTCATAGCAGCGTTATTTTTAATAGCAAGAACCTAGAAACAACCTAGATATCCCTCAACTGAAGAATGGATTAACAAACTGTGGTACATCTACACAATGGAGTACTACTCAGCAGTAAGAAAAAATGATATTCTAAAATTTGAAGGCAAATGGATGGATTTGGAGAATATCCTCCTGGACAAGGTATTTCAAACCCAGAAAGATAAGCAGGGGATGTCCTAACTCATTAGTGGACTCTAAACAAAAAAGAAAAAAGAAAAACATGCCCAAGCTGCAAATTACAGCCACTGAACAGCTTGGGATCTGAAACACCTTGGATCCCATTACTCCTAGAGGAACACCTGACTCAGTCTCAGTGTTGTGGGGAGAAAACTGGATCTGCCAGAAGTGGAGGCTGAACTAAGCAATATTGGGACCTTGGTACCTCCTGCCCATATTGGGGAGTAGATGGAGATTTGTTGAGAAGACAGAATGACCAGATGTGGTGGGAGGGGGAAGGGACCTTAAATAAGGATATACAGGGATAGAAAATGTGACTATTTTATTTATAATAATGAAAAGAAGAAAATAGCGTCTTTGATATATTATTATTGTATGCAAGAAGATTTGTTTGGCAAATAATAAAAAACATAAAAAAAACATAAAAAACCAAAATGCAAAAAATATATGTGTTGGTAATTGCAAATGTCTTATATTTGCTGACTAAACAGAGTAAGAATGACAAAGAGATATCTGCACTCAAACAGCATTTGTAGCAGTTTTCAGAATATGCAAAATGTAGAACCAATGAGAACCTTTATAAGGGGAAAATTGGGAAAGAATATGTGATAGATATATATTACAAATACTTTGCTGGGCTTTGAGAGATTATGGATTGTATTCCTTAACATAAACAAAAATAAATACTCAACCTTTAAGTTGTGTCTGTAAGATATATAGTCACAACAATGAGACACACAACTGAAAGAGCTGCCCAATTCAGTGATAAAGCTAGCTCCTACTGAGTTAGATTGGAGCACTGTGATTATTCAAGCTTGCACAACTTTAATGAAGCTGCTGCCTGGTCCTCACAAAAATCACTACACTTAATTCTCAAACGTGAAAATTTCACACTAGACTGTTACAGGTGTTTCAGGCTGATCAAAATTACAAAAGACGTACTCACCATTTATTTAAATGTTAGAATATAAACCATTTCTCCCCTTCCTGAGTAAAAGGAGTTGTGTGGTTTGTTTTTTTTTTAAATAGATAAAATTTTCTTGAGGAAAAGCATTATTTCATCTCCTTTTGTTCCTTTTAATAATCATGTATGAAATGGGAGTGGATTTCTCTCTTACAGACTGAGAACATTGTTAGACAATAAAGCCATTTATTATTTAGTGGATGAGACTACTGGGTATCTTTTCATTGACTTCAGAAGATCTGATTATTTTTCATTAGTCTCCAGCCTCATTAAAGTAATGCAAATACAACTACTGGAAATTACTAGGCATCCTTTGTCAATGCAAGTATCTATTTTGACTTCAGTTCTTTTTGCTTACCAAGTTAAAGTTCAACTTTGCACAGCTTAGTGTTTCCCAAGTTTTTTATGTTGGAATATTAGCTTTATATGATGGTATTCTAAAATCTTTGAATATATGCTTAAAAAACTATGTCTATTTTTTTAATCAATGATAAGACAAAGTATTCTGTATCTTAACATTTTGATCATATTTTATAAATATTTATCTTAATGTGTGTGTATGTTTTTTTCTGTATGTGTGTGTTATGTTATGATAGTAGATTTAGACAACAAATTTAAGCAATAGGTTCTCTCCTCCTCATCTGTGAGACTGGGTGTGAAACCTAGACTATTGGAGTTAATGACAAATGCTTTATTTTCTGAGCCATCTTAAAGCCTCATGATCATTTTGCTTTTAACTTAAATTATTTTCTGTAGTTATTGTTCTCTAATACGTAGTTTGGGAATGATGATTTTGTATGATTGGCCTTATTTTGATAAATTAAAAACAACAATTCATTTAGTCCCACTCATATTTTGATATTTTATTTTTCTAAGTGCTTGTGAAGAGTGGAGGGTTGAGGAAAACATTGATATCAACAAACATGGTGAGAAACAAATATATATACCACTTACATCATTCTTCCTTTGGGACTAGCTTTGAAATTTACCATTTCTGTCATTAGTATAGAAATTGATACTATCAGGCATATTTAAAAGGAAAGCTATTAGCAAGATCAGCTAGGACTGACATAGTGAACCTTCAATTATTTGTCTCAGCCTAATTACAAGCCACTGTTTGACCTCTGTGTAAGTGGAAGTGAAAACACACAAGGGACATTTCTATAGTCAATCAAATTAGAACCACAGTGTGGATACTATAGAAAATAGGCTTTCTTATTAGTTGTAGACAAGGAAAAGTATGATAAAAAGAAGGTAGGTGGTTAGATTAAATGATATGACACAGTGGTCAGAGCCAACCAAGTCCATTGAGACATAATATGTAGCTCAAATCTTGGGAGAGAACTTAGTAGTAAGCCAACTTCATTTCAGTTTCTATGCCAACTTTACCTATATGTGGCTGTCTGAAGGCAATGCAGAAGAATCTTCAAGGTTCAGTTGCTATGAGTTATTGCTAATTATGAAAAGACTATACATTTAGGAATTTTAGATTTGGTTATGTGAAAATGTCCTTGTTATCCTGAATATTGTTCAGTTGTGTATTTTACATATGAGTTACTATGATACACAAAGCCACATAACTTGATCAAGGATAATAGTACTAGTTTAAGATAGATCTGAAAATTGAAAACAGATGTTTACATCTGTAGCTGCAAAGCTGAAATCTTAGTGAACACTCATTCCAACTTGCATAGCAGTGTAAGCCAGAGTAGGAATTGAACACGCTTTTGTATTAAGTACGGGATGAAATGGATGAAGCCAAGAAGAATGTTCTTGTTTTATGTAACAGACTTTCCATCTCTACCTCTGAAAGCAGCCATTATTGTCCTAATTGCAATTTAAAATCTTTAATGAGATGGTGCATAATGTGTTGTTAGCATTCCATTCATCACTTAGCACTGAACTCACCACTTAAAGGTTATTTAGATTGACTTCTTCAAACCAAACTAGTCAGTCATGCCACACATTTGTGTTTAAAACTTGTCTGGATGTTTGAGTCTGAATGAAGCTGGAGAGTCATTCTAATTTCTAGTGTAAGCTAGCAGATGAATTGAGTATGTATTTGATGAAGGCATGATTGATTAAGGGTAGAAAAATGTTCTTGTGTCATAAAAGAAAAAATTAATATTACAATTTGGCTTTTATGTTAGTGCTTATTCAGAATATTGGACTCAATTATACAATTAGAAATAATCTGCATATGAGTCTCTCTGCACACTTTACAAGAGCTATGGAGAAGTGTGCCATCTAAAGCTTTCTATTTAGGATTCTTTTCCACTTGCATTTTCTTTTTTCATTAGGTTTATATTAAAGAGAATGGTAGTCATCTGTTTTATCTGATGGGGTTTATTGTGTATTGTCCCCTTGGTAAAATATAACTGCTGATAAACAATTGTAGGCTTTTGTTGTGTGGAGTAGAAAACAGATGGAATACAACCTATTCTAAGACTTATGAGGCATCTTATGTGGAAAAACTGAATGGTCAGTAACTAAATCATACAACGTAATTTTAAGTCACCCTGATATTAAAGTTGATTTTTATAGTTCAAGTAACCATAAACTTGAATTTTCACAAGGCTGCTATTGTGTTGAGTCATTTGAAGCTTAATTCCATCTCATAAATTCTTGGGTAACTTTTGCACTAATAAACATGGAAAAAGAAAGTAGAAAAATTTTAGATATTAAAAAGAAAGTCGTCACAAAATGAGAGAGATTTAGGACTGCAGTCAGATAGAGTCTAAAAGAAAAAAAATCTTTTCCCACAAGGAAACAATACGCAAAGGTCTGACAACTTCCCTTAAACATTTGGTTCACTGTGATTGGAATAGATCTGAGGTGCAGCGTATAAACTTCTATCATCTCAGTCATAAATGAATATGTACAAATACTACTCACACCAACTGATTGAAAAGCTATTAATCTGGTAGGTCAAAATCTCATCTTTTTCTTTTTTAATATACTTCAGAGAATATATATTGATAAAATTGAAAGCTTTATTGGAAATGAGTCTTTCTTTGAAAGCTTCTCAATTTAATACCTCTTCTCTCTCCGTGTGTGTGTGTGTGTGTGTGTGTGTGTGTGTGTGTGTGTGTGTGTGCGTGTGTATGTACAGAAGGGTTCAAGTGTCGACATATCCCAGCTGTGGAGTTTCTGTGGATATCTCAGTATCCTCTGTCCACCTTTATTGAGTTGGCCAGGCTAGTTGACACATGCATTTCCTGGAAATCTTTGTGTCCTCTTTCAATCTCTCATAAGGGTCAGGATGTTATATATACTGGATTTATCTGGATTCAGAATCTAAACTTCCAGTACTTCTCACAATAATTGTAAGAACTTAACCCACTGAACCATTTCTCCAATCCCAGAATATAGACTTTCTGTTCAAATTGTAGTGGAATATTCAGATGGTTAACTTTTGAAGGCATTGCTATTTCAAAATTGTTTTTATTTTTGTCCTATTTTATCACTTTCATTTTTACACATCAAGAAGATTAAGGCCTTTGTAAGTTAAAAATTATGCAACAGCTGCTGTGAATTCCTTCTTACACAGGAACATGAAATTTATATTGGGAAATACCTATTACCAGCTATGAAATATGTATGAGGCTCTGTAGCCAACTTGTAAAATGGAATGTCTCCTAGAAGCAGAATGGAATGGTTACTTTGTCAGGGAATTCACTATTAAAGGAGAATTGTATTGATATTTGTGCTGAGTGTTGCTTGACTATATGAATAATGCATTGTCATACCTAGTTTTGTGGACTCATTTCTATATCATACTACAAAGACACCTATTTATGTGTTGCCTTTTGCAACTAGGGCTTGTTTTGTTTGAAAAAATACATAATTATTTAATATTAATTCCGTAATGTGTAATCAAATCAGACATATGCTTAGATCTTACTGCTAGAGGTGAACATACCATGAAATTGTATATACAATCCTCACCATGAAAAAAACTGTTGAGAATTTTTATGGTGTGTTATTGTTATGGACAGTAACAGAAACTTCAAGCTTTTAAATAATTTTAAACAAAGTTCAAGTAATTAAATTAAATAATTGCTTTTCAAATATTTGCCCCAAATGGAAACAAAATGGTCTTAGTTTTATTTCACCTAATTTTTAATCTATTTGCAATTTTACTTTATTTTGTCTGTGTTCATTTATATGTGTGACTGTAAGCTTATATGTGATACAATATACACATACACATTAAAAGACAATTTCAGTTATCAGTCTTTGACTTTTTGCTCTTGATAGGCACAGTTTATGATGCTCTCCTTGCCTTTTGTCTCTTATCTTTTCCCCTGACTCTACTTTGGAGTTCTTTGAGCTCTATAGGAAAGATACATCCCATTTTTGGAGAAGATGTTCCAAACGTGAAGGCTCTATGTAGGCATCAATTTGACTTCTCCATTTGAATAATTTCTGTAAAATTTGTCTTTAGCAATTGGGCTTTGATGTCAATTTGTGGAGGGTAACCTACATATTTAGCGACAGTCTGGGTTTTTGGAAATTCCCATGGTACCCTTAGCCTTACACCTCAAATAGATGCAACCCAATTAACATACTTGAAAAATCATTTGATGACAATTTATGACTATTTGGGTCTTTCTCATTCTCATTGTTCAGTGACTTCATTTAGATTGACTTCATATGTATTTGTATATTAAGAAACTTGCACTTTATTAGATTTTTTTTACTACTCCTTAAATAGTCTTATTTTAGCTTTCTCTCTCATATCTCTTCCCTCATGATACTAGTCTCTCCCCTTTCCCACTTAAACCTCCATTTTCAGTGACTCTCATCTATTGATAACTGTTTTTTTCTATTTCTTTTCTTAGGGAGAACTAATGCCTTCTACCAATCTCTTCTCTATATGTAAACGTTGTAGTTCTATGAACTGTGGCTTGGTTATCATTGACTTACAGATAATAGGCAGATATAAACAAATATATATCATATTTGTTTGATTGTGTCTTTGTTACCTTACTCAGGATGACTTAAATTATTTCATCCATTCATGTGCAAATTTGACTTCAGTTCCTTTTTTCCTGAGGATGGTGGGTAAGATTCCAGTGTGTGTGTGTGTGTGTGTGTGTGTGTGTGTGTGTGCCATATCATTTTTTTTTCATGCTTCCATCTGTTGAGATTGTTTCTGTTTTCTGACTATTATGAATAGAGAAGTTATAACTATGGATAAACAAGTATAGTTGTTCTGTAGTAGGATGAAATATTCTTTGGGTACTTGCTCAAGAGTATTATAGCTGGATCTTGAGAGAGATCGGTTCCCATCTCACAGAGAAACTGCCCCTCTGAATTCTACCATGGCTGTACTAGTTTGTACTCTTTACAGCAATGGATGAGTGTTCCTCTTGTTCCACATCTTCACCAGAATGAGCTATCACATATTTTATTGTTTTAGCCATCCTGACAGGTGTAAGATAAAAATCTCAAAGTAGTTTTGACTTGCATTTCCCTGATGACTAAGAATGCTGAAAGTTTTTATAAATGTTTCTCAGCCATTTGTGTTTTCTCTTTCAAAAATTCTGCTTAGATCTGTAACATACTTTTTTCATTTTATTATATAAAGCAATGTCTAACTTTAAATGTATTTTTATCATATTCCTTCACTCTCCAAGTCCTTATAGATCCTGTCACCTTCCCTGTCATCCAACTTCAAGTTCTTTCTCAAAAACCTAAAACTCAATATGACAAACTCCCCCCAACCAAGCTAACAAAATAAAACAACACCCCCCCAGGACAAAATAAAAAATCCACCAAACTTTAACCAAACTAAACACAAACAACAAATTGTGAAGTTCGCTGTATGTTGGAGAACTCTTCCTGAATTTTAAACCTGCCCCAGAGAGGTTGATATACTCAGTGTCAATCTATTGGAGAAAACAGATTTTTCCTATACAGTAGGTATAAATGACAGTTCAGTGGCTATCCTTTCCTATAGTGGCTAGACATTCATTCATTCACCCACCCATTTGCTTATTTGAAAGGTAACAGTATAAAATATAACATACAAAGCTACCACATCAAAGTGGGACAGGCAATCCATCAGAAGAAAAAAAAAGACACCCCCCCAAAGGCATAATAATCTGCTCCAGATTCTTCATTTGTCACTTGCCCAAAACCTCCTTGCTAACTCTGAGATATTTCTGTTGTACTGAAATCATTTCATGTTTAATCTCTATCAATTTTTGATAGATTTTGAAGTTATTTTCCACAAACTAGGAGAAATTGAAACATTCCATGAATAGTCAGTCTCTCACTCATTCACACACTTGAGAATTCCTTAAAAACACTAAACTGGAAGCCACTGTATAAATACAGAGTAACTTGTACTGACCTATGTAGGACCTATGTGTTGTGTTTCAGGCTCATGTTGATTTAAAGGGTTTTGTTTCCTTGTTTTTCTCACCCCTTCAGGTCCTTATACTTTTCCATCTCCTTTTCTTTAGTGTTTGCTGAACTCTGGAAGGAGTAATTTGACAGTGTCATCCCACTGAGGCCATGTGGTTCTGCTACAGAACTATGAATAAAACTGGGAAATTGGATTTCGAGGATAGAAGCGGGGGTAAAGATCCCCAGTGCAGCTCTGTTTTTTTGGCCAGAGTGGTCTACAGGTTCTCAGGGAGTGTCTGCTGTAGTTAGAGGTTGACTTAATATAGTGAGTGGCAGGGAAGGAAATCTGACAGAGTGAGAGATGAGTGTATGATCTAAATTCTTAATCATGAGTGATACAGTTGTTGTTCTTTATTTTTTAAATTTTTTTTAGGCCTTGCATTTTAAATCAATACTCTGGCTGGTTAACAGGCTTAACTTTTCTTCGACAGTTCTACTAGCAGCAACTAAGCTAGTCTCTTTAATGCTATCTAATAAAATATTACTTATGATGTCTACCTGCTTAAACATTTCCAATGCTAGTGAGTAGAGCAGAGGTAAAAGCTGGCTTGAATATTTAAGATCTTCCTGAGAATGGAGCCAAACTAACTTTGTAGTTCTTGCCTAATCTATTTCTCTAAAAGCACTTTATAGCTCTAGCCAGGCATTTTATTTTTATCTGCTTTATTATCTCTTTGGAGTCTCCAAAATAAACTATTCACACCCCTAGTTTACAGCTATCTCTGCTCTTTTAATGATTCTTATGTGTGCTTGTTCTTTGATGGTTTGATTATCTCATTTTATATAACTAGGCCCTTTTGGGAATTAGAGTTGATAGTAAGATGTAGATATACATAATAAATTGTTTTATTTTTTGTTCTTCTGGAGGAGTGGTACTGCAAGTTGAACACACAGCCTCTTGCAGACTCGGCAAACACTAAACTCCTGAGCTGTGTTCCCATCTGAATTCTTAAATTCCAGTCCTCTGTAGTTGTCAGTGTGGTTTTGAAGCCATACTACCTGAAATGCATCTCCAAGCCATCATTAATTAGTATGCTTAAGCCTAAATTATCTTTTTTATTTGTCATTATATAAATGGGCTACTAATTGCTCATATTTATCATATATTATGTTTTTGTAGTTGCAATGCTTTGTCTCAGGCAATGAGGCAGTTATTTGGGAATGATAAAATCAGGATCTGATACTAAGAATCATCCAGCATCTCTCATCTTTGCCTGGTTTTAAAATTCAGAAAATTTATATATCTGTTACTTAGTAGCACTTATTTATTATGTTCTTCCCTATTGATCCTAACTGCTAATATAAATTTAGCATATTAAATAAATACATCATAGGCTCAAAGTCAAAATACTGCAAGTCAGAGCCAGTATCTTGATCAGAAAACCAAGCAATGCTTTCTTCCATATTTCTCACTAAACTTGGTCTTTATTGTTTTATTTTTATTACTTGCATAGGAAAATATGTCATGAATATTTTAAATAATTTATTAATATTGCTTTGGCAACTTGTAGTATTATACAACATTTTATACAAAACTCCTAGAAGTGTTTTCTATTATTTTGAGAATTCCATACAATGTAGATTAATATTCCTTCAACTTTTTTAATAATCCTCCAACCTTTCTTCCAGCCCAACTTCATATTTTTTTTAATTTAAGGCAAAACCAAAATGAACAGAAAAACATGCATACATACATACAAACACACACACACATACACACAAACACACAGAAATATATGAAGTGCATTTTTTGTTGATCAACTACTCTTGAGCATGAGTCTAGCCCTGGAAGTTGGTTAATATATCTATTCCCTGTCACTTCTTCAATAGAAATTGAGTTTCTCTTACTTAACAGAGATTATAAACAACGTTGGTGTTAGGTGTGGGACTTTGTGTCCACTTTCCTTCTTCTCCTGTGCTGACATATTATCAAATGTGAACTTGTAATTTTTCCACCTTTTCTACTGCATAGATTCCCCAAGCCTCAAGAACAACAGATGTGATAACAACAACTTATCTGGGGCTGAGTATTCCAAAGTCTCTCACTCTCTGAAGGTTTTCTAGGTATGCACGATAAAATGCCTTGCATTTTAAAGTAAAACATTGTGATGATTGAAAAATTTGATTACTTCCTTAGAAGTAAGAATGCTTATTTCATGCATTTTACTCATTTAGTTATTTGTAGTAGAAGGTGGCTTTCTAAACACAAGAAAATATCTAAACTTATGTAGAGTCTTATGGAAGCCCATGTATAATGATGCTTGAAGTACAGTCAGATAATTTTCTTCCAGTGTACTAATATTTAGCTGATGTTCAGTATTATAAAATGCATATACTGTTATCACATTATAATATACATTATACAATTTGTGCACAAGTCCTTACTTACATGTTCTGCAAACATTTTCTTCAAATCTGTGTGACGTGCCTCTTTATTTGAGAATTTATATAAAAAAACATGTATTTAAAATGAGAAATGAGTATGCCCCAGACATACAGGTAGATGGTATCAGGTCATCCATAAGTATGACCCCACTAAGAGTTCATCTTCTGGATAACTAATAATGACACAATTAAAACCTAAATCACAGGTTACAGGAAACAATGATTTATTACTGTGATCAATTATCCATAATACTTCTAAAATCTTCAAAGCCTAGACTTCATTGCAAAAGTTTTTACTAATGAAATTTACCAAATGGGAAAATGATCTTACTGTTTAATCATGGGAGATTATACAACTGGAAGAAGATAGGTAAATACAAAAGTACAAATCCATCACTAAGAACTTATTTTTGATTACTATTGTAAAAATAGTCATTTATTAACTAGATTCTGAATCATTCCCAGTAGAAGTAGGTATCAGTAAAATTCAGAGGGCCTGGGTAGAAACTTAAAATCACTTGTCTGATTTTTGTCAAATTTTAACTCCTTACTACATATATCTTGTCTTACATTTATAAACTCACTTTAAATGCCAACTTGATGAGAAATTGACTTTAAACTGTTCTTTTTTTGCAGCTAATGGAGTGAGGGAGTGAAGTTAGTACCACGTGTAGAGCACATGTGTAATGCTCTTGAAATAAATGTAGGTTGGTGGGAAACAGAGAAGCATATTCTTGCTTTTTTATATTGATAATTTTACCCAGTCTGGCATGTTCTGTTAATATATAATACATTTTCAATTCACATATATAAATTTCACTGGATTATGATTTTTTCTGTTCCTTTTTTATCTCTTTCAGTTATTTTTCATCATTGTGTCTGTGTAATGTATGCACATTCATATAAATGCTCATATGCATGTAGCAATATTTGTATGTGAAATGCATGTCTACATGTGTGTACTTGAGTATGGAGGCTGAAGTTTGACATTGTTGTCTTCCGCAGTTTTTCCTACCTTACAATTTTGCCTAGGGTGTCTCAATTGATCTCAGAGTATTTCACTAGCCAGCTGCAGTGTGTTCTAAGCACTGGGATTATATGCAGGCCACCATTCTCACTTTGAATTTGCATGGTTTCTAGGTTTTCAAACTAGTCTTCAGGATACTTGACAACAGTAATGATATGCCTTTTGTTCAGCCTCATTGTATGTTCATACATGTAATAAAATACCTTTGCTTTTGTCTCATAATTGAGAGTTTTAAATTGTTTATGCAAGTTAAAACTTACAAAAAATGACAATTAGTAAAGTTTAAGCCAGACTGCTGTTGTATGTCCTCTTGATTTACATCAACTTTGACAACTTATCACTAGACAGTTGAGTGCAGAACAGTACTTTTTCACTGAAACTCAGACTATTATCAGGTTACATGGTAAATCTATCTCATTTCCCTTTGGAAAAAGATTTATATTTAGTTTTAATCTATATCAGTTAATGTGCTTTTGCATTTGTACAGGTACCAATAGTTCATGGCATCTAGAGTTATCTAGATAGCTGTGAGCTAACAGATATGGGTTTTGGGAACTGATCTTAAGACCTCTGCAAGAGTAGTAAAGGCTGCTAACTACTGACCACCTTTCCAAACCTCTATATCAATTCTCCAACCTCTATATTCAAATCTTTTAAGATATAGGTGACAAGTACACATTTCCCAGTTGATGTTTAATGAATTGTCTTCTATGCTTAAAAAGCTTAATTCAGTGATTAACTTTTGTCTCCTCTGCACTATTAAAGAGGAAGGAAGGCACATTAATAAAATATACCCCATAAGGCAGGGTAGGCTGATGAAAACTGCAAAAACAAATCCTGATGTCAAGACTTTCACACCCCACCCTGATTTTATACCCAACAAATTTATTGCTGTTTAGAGACTCAAATACCAAAATGTCTTTTATTCTACAATACTCTAACAGCAAACAGGAAGACAGGACAATTTAAAAGTGTCTTTTAAAACTTCTACTTGAAAAATAGCACATGTAACTTTCACTCCTATTACTGGAGTCAAACCTATGTCTAATTTAAAAAAATGCATAAAAAAACCTCTGAAAACCAGAAACTAAAGATATCTGTAGTTATCATTATTAATCATAAAACACAATTTCTGTTTAACATATATTTGATATATTCTCTTTTTATCTGTGTATAAATAAATCACACACATTGTATCACCAACATCAAAAGCAATGCCCACTGGTCTAGGATATAAGTTTTATATATATATATATATATATATATATATATATATATATATATATATATATCCTTATCAAAGCAACAAAATGAATGTGTTTAGTAACAGAGTTATATGATGAAAGTGATAATATATAACATTAGAAGATGTCAAATACAATTATTCATTTATCTCATTTTTCAGCTCTGCTGAAGCATAAAAATGAGAAATCATCAGTGCAGAAAATGGGTGAATACTGAAAATATTCTCAGTAATTTAGCAGTATGGCATAGTTAACACAACTATAAAAATGATCTTGTTAGCAAAATAAAATTTAGTAACAAATCCAAAGGATTTATAGTATGATTAATTAAGTATTGCTTATTTTAAGGTTTTTTAAACATTGGATAAAATAAACAATATAAACTACAATATAACAAGTTTATGAAAAATGATGTCAGTTTATAAGAAAAACTTTAACAAAATCACTCTCATTCTGCATAAAGAATGTCTAGTAATCTTAGGATAAAATAAGTTTCCTTTACCTTAATAAGGTGTAACATGACCTTTGCTTGAAGGGCCTTAATAATAAAACTAAATTATTTACCCCTAAGGTTGATGGCAAGAAAATATTGACCATCTTCAGCATGGTATTCAGCATAGTATAAGGTGTATAAGCTATATTAACAAGAAAGGCAACATGTGGTAGGCCAATCAGATGGCTCAGGAAATAGAGGGACTTGTCACACAAGTTGAGCATCTTTAATTCTACAGTCAGAGCCCATAGAATTAAAAGAGAGAACCAATTCCCACCAGATGTTTCCTGAGCTTGACAATCATGCTATGGCATGAAAATTCCCACACATACATACAAATAAATCAATGTAATGAAATAAAAATAAAATGTGAAGCTTTCCAAGGAGAAAATAAACCCATTAAGTTTTGTAAGATACATTAAGTAACTATAGAAAATAAACTAAAAATATGATGTTAATTTTACAAGTATGGTAAATTCCTGGATCTGTAGACAACAGTTATCTGTATTTAAATTTACCTAACATATGAATGTAAACACTGAATTCAAAATTATGGTCTATAAAATATGCCAAAATAATATATTTGGATGGATGTCTAACAAAACATCGATAAGATATATATGCTGAAATTGTAAAGAATATAATGAAAGAAAAATAAGATGAATATATATGTATGCATGTATGTATTTAATTTTCACATATTGAATGGATGAAGAAAAAATCAGTTTTTACCAATTTTAAAATTATCTGGACATTGTCTATTTTTGGTATAAAATTGACACACACACATATATATATATAATATATATATTAGGTACAGAATTCATATTAAAATTCAACCAAGACGTTTTGCAAAGAGAGATGGACATGGTAGTACATGTCTGCAATCTTGACACTCAAGAGGTGGTGATAGGAGGATCAGGAGTTCAGAGTCTTCTATGGACATAGTATATTACAGCTGAAGCCACATAAGAACCTGTTTCAATTAGGAACAAAAAAGAGGCTAAGAATTTATATAAAAATTTAAAATTTTTATTATTATCAATTTTGTTAGTATATATAAGAGTGGATATCATAACATATCTAAATGTCAGAGGAGGACTGATGAGTCTTAATTTCCTCCTTCTACTAAATGGGACCCCAGGGATTAAACTCAGGTTCTTAGGATTTCCTGCAAGTTTCTTTAACTACTGAGCCATCTTACTCACTGATATTCATTTTTATGAACCTTATCCAAAGTAGCATATAAAATAAGTAGTGAAGTAACATTTAAACTGAAGTTTTGGTTAAATTAGCAACTCTGCATGTATACATATCATATAATCATTGCTTACTATAAACATACATAACATTATTTGAAATCTCAAAAACTTATAATAGCATTAAAAAAATTAGGTAATATGACTCGAAAGTTTTATGATAAATGTAACCTGAATTTCAAGTATGAAAAATCAACTTACAAATTTTCTCCATTTTGTACAATCAAAGAATCCTGACACAAAATTGTGTTAGTGGACATTGGAAGTTGCTTCAAAAAGTCTAAATGACACTTAACATCCATGCCCAATCAGAAATCAATTCATATAAAAGTACATAAAAACAAGTCGTAGAAATCTGATCTGACATTGAAGATTGTCACTTATCTCTTATTTTGATGACAGCAGGTAGCATTGTATAGATAGTCAACATCCTCTTTAAACACACAAAAAATGCTTATTGAAATATTTGTGGTATACATTAACATGCAGTTGAATAAGGCAGACTGTTTAGTTATTTCTAAGGTTGAGTCATGTACTGGATAGTGCCTTCTGAGTGTTTAGCTCATAGTTTCCAATCATTATGGAATCCCTGTATCCTAATTAGTAGTGCAGATAAGCTCTCATGAACAATGATAGATGCACACATCATGCATAATAACATACATAAACATAACATAAAGAATTGCTTGTTTTATCTGTGGAAGTTATATCTTCAACCTTCTATCAAATTAAAAGATAGAAACTAAAACTAACTAATAGTGAGTCAATTTCTAAAAAATAAAAGAAATGGGTCCTAGTATGTTTATCATTATCTTTATCTTAAATTTATTAGCACACATTTTCTTGTCACATATATTCTTACACATTAAAAGTTATTATCGTCAAAGTAAACATGAAGACATCTCCTGATGCTATCCATCTTGGCCTCATTATCTAGAGAGGTTTCAAGAATTTACAGTAAAAAAAACCCTACATATTAAATCATATTTCTCTAAATAATGTTTCTGTTGTTCAACATGCCATGGCCTTTCTTTTTAACTATCTCTCTCTCATTAAGCTTGCTTCTCCAACATATGTGTTCATCTTAATCATTCACTCATCCTTGAAGCAGCCAAATGTAAATGTCATGTGTTTTTATTCACAGAGCATGGAATCAATCTCATTATACACTCGAAAGCGCAGCTTCTACTAAGAGACCCTCCTTCTAAGCCAGAAAATCAATTTGTGTTTAACTGGAGGAATGATATCTTTTCTGAATGTTGGCAAAAAGAAAATAAGATGTAAGGAAGGAGGGAGCAGCTTCACTGACTATATTGCTAAAACACTGCCCTGTGGCTGCTTCCATGTACTGGAGAGACCTGGCAGCTCTTTTACTTTGTCAAGATTTGTTAGTCTCACCTTCAGTTTCATTTGTTCTTCCTAGATAAACTCAGCTGAGAGCTGATGTTTTGCCACTGGTGTTGAAAAGTCATGTTACAAAGTTGATATGTTTATGTATTTCAGAAAAGTATAGTCAAGCTGTAGGACAGTATTCATATGGCCCCCAGGAAACTGTTTACTATGAAGATCATGAAGATTGACTTTGTAGTTTTTAACACACAGTAAAATTAGTAAGATCATAAACTCGTTTGTGGGGCTAACTCAAAAGGCCAAATTTACATCCATAGCTTCAGAGCAGATATTCAGTAGTGTTTCTTGTTTTAGTCAGTACGAAAAGATTAGCACGAGAATTTTTTTGATTTATCTCTTACTTGAATATGTGATAGATTAGATAGCCTCAAAAAGCCTTGGTGCTTTATTGTAACTTAAATTTCAAATGTATTAGCCAGGGAGTTGTGGCACACAACTTTTCTCCCAGCCCTGGAAGGCAGAGGCAGGCAGATCTCTGAGCTTTGAGGTCAGCATTGTCTAGAGTGACTACAACAAGGTCACAGCATTTGATGACACCTACAAAGTACACAGCTGGTAAAATAGTGGAGTTTTCATTTTGATTGTTAATAGAAGAAATGTAAGCATAAATAAATGAGCAAATACAAAGAGAACTAACTCAAGGATCTTACAAGTATAACAGTCTTCCATCCACTAAATCCTGTGAAATACAGCACCTAACATTTCATATTCTCCACTAATTTTCAGTTCATCTTCATTGTATACTTGTACATCTGTAATAGTGTGATATGGACAAGGACTAATGAAGTTATTTGATATTTACTAATAAATATTGTGTTTCCTTATTTTAAACAGAAAATAGGCTTCCTCTGTTTTGGTGTGTATATAGCTTAAGTCCTCCAGGCTTGATTCCAGTTGAGGCAAAGTAATGGCTTGGGTGATATAATAAGAAAGCAGCAGGGATTTTATGCTGTCATATACACTACTATCAATCCTCAAATTATTTTATGTCGCCATGTGATACAGAGCAACATTTAATCTTCTGTACAAGAAAATAGAAGGGTATAAAGATTTTCATGCTAGTTTTTTTTTTCTTTTTTTTTAAGAAGGAATTTTGTCGTATGTCTCAAACTGGCTGTGAACTTTGACCTTTCTGTAGGTATGTCCTTAGTAACAGAACCCACGCTATGCTCAGTCTTGAACATCTGTAATGAAGTATTTGCAATTTATGAGTTCTATACCATATTGGTGTCATTTTTATGGACTACTATATCAGTAAAATTAAAATATATTTTAGGCTTAAATAATATGCTGTTATGCTTAATTACTTTAACAGACATTTAGTCACTGGTAAAACATATGACATTTATCTAAATTAATGTTTTAAAAACATTGATTTAGTTGACAGTTTGCAGTACTGTAAAGAAATAGAATGAATAAGTGAATGTGTTTTTTATGCATTACAAATTGTTGAAAACAGGTATATGGATGTTATTTAGCTTCTAGAGCCTTCATTAGTTAATGCTATTCTCATTAGTTATGTTTTATGTGTTGGAGCAAGAAAAAATAATGAACATATTTGAATGAGGAAAGGACAAGTGTAAGTTGGGAATCATTTTTTTTCCTGTTGTAAGCAAAACTTACAGCTGTTGCTAGCCAACATTTGGCTTTGATCGAGTTCCAGCAGTCAGATCTCCTTAGATGAGGCACATGCATACACTCTGCCTAGTCTCCAGTTCTATTTTGAAACTGCAATCACAGAATGTTTTTTTTTTAACAGATATAATAATACCAGTTCTATAACTTAAAATCCTGCAATGGCTCAAAGTTGCAATATTCATTAGGGAAAGAATAGCCATTATAGAAACTAAACTCTACAGTAGAAATTCTCTTTTCATTTGTGCAACCATGTTAGGTGCTTCTGATGGGTAACAGTATGATGATAGATGACTGTAGATACTATCCCTTAATGATTCAGGACTGTCTACATCTGAAAAAGGGTAAAACAAGTGTGAAATATTCATAATTATTCTTAAACATGTTATCCCAGATGTTCATGCAATTTTAATACATTCAATTTGCCAGAATTAGTATGATAGTCATAATTATATGAACTTGTGTCTGGGGATATGTTCTTTCAAACAGCAGTCATTTCCCAAAGATAATTTTCTACAGTAAAAAGAAAGAAGACAGTTTTTTTTTTTTTTTTTTTTTTTTTTTTTTTTTTTTTTTTTTTTTTTTTTTTTTTTTTTTTTTTTTTTTTTTTTACTAACCAACTAATGATCTCAGCCACAGACCTGTTCCTTAGATAGCATGTGAGGCCCTACATGTGTCCTTTGAGAATGCATGCTGCTCTTTTGTGGCCTACACATCCATTTTTTCTATTTTTTAATGCTGTTTTGCCTTTCAACATAAAATTTTGTGTCTGTCTTTTACGACCACTTTCTTTTGTTTTCTTCCTTCTTCTGCTTCTGTTTCTTTTTCTCTGTTTCCTCCTACTCCCCTCCCTTCTCCTCCTTCTCCTTCCTCCCCCTCCCTCCTCCTATCACTTCTTTCATCTTCCCTCTTCTTCCTCTTCCTCCCTTGACCTCTGTCCTCCCCTTCTCTTCCATCCTCTTGCCTCCTCCTCCCTCCACCTTATCTTCTTACTTTACCCTACTGTGCTTTATCTGGATTTCACCATGCTTTTGATTGCTTTATTCAATTCTTAGTCTACCTGTGTAAGTGCAAATCCTGGGATATGTACACTCACAGCTGCATCTTCAGGCTATATCATTCATTTATTCTCATCTCCCCTTTGTTTTCATTTCCTTGCTTTGTCAGTTTAAATATCTTAGCATTGCTTCCTGATGGGGGAATGTGGTCTTTGAGTTTATTCAGTCATTTTTTACTCCCCAAAGTACACTCTTCAGCATATAGTACAAGCTTAGTAAATACTATGCTAGCAATAAATATTCTATCATCAAAACTTCTAAAAATTTTATAATTGTCTTCTGTATGCAAACACTTAAATGCCATCCCCTTCCTTACCACAGTTTTAGTAAAGTTAATATATTCTGTTGAGTTATCTTAGAAGTCTCTAGCTTGGATATTTAGGAAAAAGTAGTTACTGCTAGATATGGGAATATTGACAGGGATGTGGGAAAGTGGTATACAGAAGGGCTGGTAGCCAGTCAAATATTGTTAAGTCACAGATGAGAAATTAATTATTTATCTGCAACAGTTGAAAGACGACTTGAACTCTATGCAGGTCAAAGGAGATGACTCATTTGGTAAAGGTCTGCTTTTTATATACGTATGAAGATATAAATATAGATCCTTAGCACCCAAATAAGGTAGACACCATCTCTGACTTCAAGTGCTAAAGGCAGGGACAAAAGATAGGAAAATCCTTATGCCCATCAGTCTAGCTGAATCTCTGTGTTCTAAGTTCAGTAAGAAATCCTGTCTCAAAAACTGAGGCAGATAGCAATAAAGACACCAGCATTTACTTCTTTACCACATGTACCTACACCCAGTAAAGAACACACACACACACACACACACACACACACACACACACACACACACACACACACACAGAGAGAGAGAGAAAGAGAGGAGAGAGAGAGCATTCAAGGTATGCAACTGTGCAGCATTGTGCTTAGTGGCCTGTACCTGACCTGATTGTCATCAATATTTATGACTAATGTGCTACTGTAGAGGAGTCTTGCTTTCCATTTGGCAAACATCACAGTGGCTTTCTGTGAAAGAATCTGAATAATGCCAGGCATCATAGTACATGCTTTTAATCTCAGCACTTGAGAGGAAGAAGCAGACAAATCTTAAAAGTTTGAGGCTGGTCTACAAATCAAGTTCCAGGACAGCCAGGAGTACAAAGAAAAACCTTTCCACAAAACAAGCAAAAACAAAAACACCAAAATTAAAAACAGACAAAACAACAACAACAAAAGAAACAACAACAAAACAGAATTTTGTTTTCTTTTTCATACTAAGATTTTGGCTAGAAGCTTATGGTGCATGTTACAAAAAAAAAATTGTTCAAGGTGATATGAGCAAGCCATTCATGGCATCTGGAATAAGTTCTCACTGCATTCTTTCTTAATTATTTCTTTTTTTTTTCTCATCTGTTGTGCATGCCCTTCCCAGGCAACTGAAACACTAAGCTTCAAACTGCATCCTGCATGCCCTGTGCATGTTCAGTAGCTCACAGTAAGGAGTGATGTCCTGTCATCCTCATCCTAAGTCACTCAGCTTCACTAGGTCACTTTAGTTATTTGTATGATTTAGTCATGTTTTCCACTCTCCATAGTTTTAGTGTCCATTATCAAATTATCTCCTACCTTGTATTTCTAGTCTTTCTTCTTAGTGTTTCTTATTCTTTCTACTGTTCTAATATCAGTTTATTGAATCCTCATTTATTCAAGCCAAATATAAACGTCCTTAGTAGAACATCTTATTTCAAAATTATCCAAATGGACTACTTGAAAGAACAAAGTTTTTGTTCTTTTTCTGTGTTTTATGCTTAATAATCCCCCCCAATATGATGGTATATTTCAGCTGTAAATACAGCAGTGGTATTCTAGATCTCAAGCCTCTGAATACTTTAGTATTGATTGTTTCATGAAATACCTTTGATCTGTTTGACTTTAGAACTAATAAAATGTGTTTTTATAGTCTATGACAACTTCATGACTCTCTCCCTTATCTCTCTCACTACATTTCCAATTTACAGAGGGAAAAGATGGGCTATAATTCAATCTTTCTCTCAGATTGTTAGTTCTTTACTGGTGATAGGCACCAAAACAATCTAGAGTGAGTCAATATATTTTGCAACAGCCTGAAGGAAGTTTCATTTTACAGTGTTTTAATCTTAACCATCTCCTAGCATATACTGCATATACTTAATATGTAATCAGTTAAAACTTAGTGATTCTAGCTTAGGTACAATGCTAGAACATGGGCCTATAAGAGTGACTGTCTGTCGGAAAATAAACTGTGAAACCTCTTTGATAATATTATTTAAAGTAATCTCAATAATGTATACTGTCCAGGGAAAAATAGTACAGACAAGCTCATATGCTGATATTTATGCTAATGAAACTTGGTGAGATTTTACAGTCTTCAGCTCATATTTAATAATTGTTACTTAATCCAAGGGTGTAAATGTGGTAGATGTATTTGTTGTGTATGTTTCTATCCATTCTAGGCTTTGCTTATTGCAAAGTAGACTAAAATTGTCAGATATTTTTAGGGTCAGAATATGTGCTGAAATTACAGCTAAGAGATTTCAAGATAGATAGAATTAGTTGATAATATTAAATCAAATATGTTATTGAGCTGAAATCTTTTCGACAGTTTTTCTCTTGTTATGTGACATGAATGTTTTGAATTATTGCACAGATTCTTTTTTTACCATTCCAGCAACCTAGCCAGTTTAATCCAAATTCTCTGCTCATTATTTGAGGGTTTTTTTCTCAATGATGAATTAAATACACTATTTAAAATGAGAATTTTTAGTTCAAACTATTTTTTTTATCAATAGGTGGCTGACTGTTTTATAATGTTCACAAAGCATATGTATTTTTTGGGATTTTTTTGTAGTTGTTCATAGCTACCTCTACAATGATCTTATACAGGAGAATAAGAAAAACAAAGAGACAGAGAAACCCAAGTGTGAGTCTATTTAAACCTAAACATTGGAATGTTTCATATCTATCAATACAATAATAAGAAATTTTATGAGTGATGAATAGGCTGGAATCTTTTTATAGTGTCATGTATGTGTGGCATGCATGTGTATATGAATGTCGCATGTGTATGGGTGCATGGATAATATAGGGTTTCATTCTTGATTTAGTGAGGAAGAGTCTCTCATTTGTTCTAGAGAATCTCTTTTCTTTGATTCTTGGGCCCTGAAGAGCTATGATGTTGGTGTTAGAATTGAATTTGTCCCCAGCTTCACGTTCCATTAATAGGTTAGAATCTTTCTGTTATTGTTCAGTTCTTGAAAGGTTCTCAGCCTAGGGACCATTTTGGAGCTCTCACTGAAAGTATAATCAGAGGCATTATCTCAGTTTGATTTAATTTCACTTTATATCTTTAAGTAATTTATAAATAGATTGTAAGCATGTAAAAGATGGTACTCATAGCAAATATGGCTAGAGGTTAAAAAATTACTCTTTTTGTAATTACAATAGGCTTCTTGCTATGCAGGGTCATGGATCTAAACCAGCCAGTGGATATTAATGGCATGTTCTGTGTGTGGAGTGATATGACCAGGAACATTTGTGTTAGTCCCAATCTCCCTAGAGCAAATGACCTGATGTTTCTTTTTTCTCCTTTTAATCTCTTTTATCTTTGCACACTTTAGGGAATTTTAGGAAATACATTAGAGAGTTCTGCTTTTCTTATGTATGGGGAATTAAAGCAGATTTTTTTTTTTTATATTTCATGAAAAGCTTTCACATATCTTTACTGAGAATATGCAGGTGTCTCTTCTTTTGGTTTCATTAATTGTAAGGTGATATAATTGCTTAACAAATTTACAAGCAACTGCAAAGTGTCACAATGGTATCATGACAAGTGCTGCACATGACACGCACTTCTGCATATGCATTTAACAGCTATCTACATTTTTAACTGCAAATTAAAAGTGCTTAAAACTGGCAGCTAAAGAATTAGCAAGACATCAGTCATTTGTACAAGTTTCTAAACAGAATTCATTGATTAGGAATTTCCCTGCTCCAAAGACTGCAAGTAAGAGAACTGTAATGGAAGTGGAAATGAAATGAAGTATTTAAGAGGTATTTTATATAAAAATAAATTGAGAATCATTTTGCCACAATTTCAATATGTGTGTGTGTGAGTGTGTATGAGGAGTTAAACTTCATGTTAAAAATTGCTTTTATTTACTTTACTCTTGCATTTGCTGTTGCTTTAAAACAAAACTTAGATAAATTAAATAGCCAACATACTATGACATAAATATTTAAGCCTATAAATTCCAGAGAGATGTCAATAGCTTTAAATTGCTTGTTTTCATCCATACTATGATCACACTTCTTTATTATTTTAAAAGGATCAATGTTTGAAAACTGAGGTCACCAATGTAATTAAGTAAAGTTTGATCTTTTATTATTTCAATGGAACTGACAGAAATGGGAGTCTGTTGTTATGTCCCCCTTTTCATTTCTGGTTTTGTTGATTTGGACACTCTCTCTCTGTTTTTTGATTAGTTTGGCTAAGGGCTTATCTATCTTGTTAACTTTCTCAAAGAACCAACTCTTAGATTTGTTGATTCTTTGTATTGTTCTTTTTGTTTCAATTGTATTGATTTCAGCTCTAAGTTTGATTATTTCCTGCCATCTACTCTTTCTAGGTGAGTTCGCTTCTAATTGTTCTAAGGCTTTCAGCTGCGCTGTTAGGTCTCTAGTGTGGGATTTCTCAATGTTTTTCATATAGGTGTCTAGCGCTATGAATTTTCCTCTTAAGACTGCTTTCATTGTGTCCCACAAGTTTGGATACGTTGTAGATTCATTTTCATTGAATTCTAGGAATACTTTGATTTCTTTCTAAATTTCTTCCTTGACCAAGAGATGGTTCAGCTGATTGATGTTAAGTTTCCATGAGTTGGTAGGCTTTCCTTGGGTTTTGATGTTGTTGAACTCTAACTTTAGGCCCTGATGGTCTGATATGTTACAAGGGATTATTTCCACTTTTTTGTATCTGCTGATATTTGCTTTATGACCAATTATGTGGTCGATTTTGGAGAAAGTTCCATGAGGAGCTGAGAAATATGTATATTCCTTTGCCTTTGGATGGAAGGTTCTGTAGATATCTGTGAAATCCATTTGCATCATAACCTCATTTAGACTCCTTATTTCTCTGTTGAGGCTCTGTCTGGTTGATCTATCCAGGGTTGAAAGTGGGATATTGAAGTCTCCCACTATTAGGGTGTAAGAATTGATGTGGGATTCAAGCTTTAGCAGTGTTTCTTTTACATATGTAGGTGCCCCTATATTAGGGCCATAAATATTTAAGATTGAAATCTCCTCTTGACCAATTTTTCCTGTGATGAATAAGTAGTGACCCTCTTGTTCCCTTTTTATTGCTTTTAGCTTAAAGTCTACTTTGTTAGATATTAGGATTGCAACCCCTGCTTGTTTCTTAGTACCATTTGACTGGAAAATCTTTTCCCAACCCTTTATTCTAAGCCTGTGTCTGTCTTTGCAGTTGAGGTGTGTTTCTTGTAGGCAACAGAAGGATGGCTTCTGTTGTTGTATCCATCTTGTTAGTG
>PVIH01006734.1:61263-107934 GCA_004025045.1 Sigmodon hispidus | reverse complement strand
CCCTTCCCTTCCTCTCCTCCTTCCCCCTTCCCTTCCTCTCCTCCTTCCCCTTCCCTTCCTCTCCTCCTTCCCCTTCCCTTCCTCTCCTCCTTCCTCCTTTCATGTCTTTCAAGTTCAGTTCTTGTTGAGTCTCCTGCATCTGTGAACTTGCAATTTTCATAAAATTAAAAAACTTGGGTCATCAATTCTTCAATTTTGTGTAGTGTATCTCTCTCCTTTCTATGGACTACTCTAATTATAAGTATACTTAACATACTCAAGACTGTACCACAGCTTGCAAATTTTTCTTTTCATTTTATTCAGTTAATTGATTAATCTTGCAATGGCAAAGATTGTGCCCTGGGCCTCATATAGCTTTATACTGTCCAGTGAGTTCATTTCCTGTTAAAAAGTCATTTATTCTTGCTCTTTCACTTGGAATAATTTTTATTGCTGTAATCAAGACCACTAATAACTTTTTTCTTA
This sequence comes from Sigmodon hispidus, assembly GCA_004025045.1. Lineage (NCBI taxonomy): Eukaryota > Metazoa > Chordata > Mammalia > Rodentia > Cricetidae > Sigmodon > Sigmodon hispidus. The sequence goes on along the minus strand of PVIH01006734.1, from coordinate 107,469 downwards.
ATGGAATGAAACCCATTTGGTATAGATTTTATTTCTATAAATTCAGCTTAAATGTTTATATCTCCAGCATCTCTACATAACTTTTTGAAGATATAAAATGGTTATAATACTTATTATCTTGTTTTTTTAATTCTTAACATCTGTATCAGTTTTGAGTTAGTTGCAGTTGATTTATTTTTCTTCATTGTAAATCACATTTCCTGTTTGGTTTTATTTGCATTATAGATAATTTTAAAGTTATTATTAGATGTCAGATATAGTCAAATTAATTTTGTTGCATTTTAGATATTTTTGAATTATTACAAGCTAAACTTAGTCCTGAGATATATTTGTTTGAAAACAGTTTGATCTTTTTAATCATTGTTTTGAAGATTTATTAGATAGGACAGAATTACTTATTGTAGGACTGATTTTCCCCACTTATGAGACCAGATCCTTCTGCATGCCCCACCAGTGCCTCAGGGCTATGGACTTTTGAGCATAGGTTCAGTCCTGTGTGGATGTTGGGCACTGTTACCTAGAATCCTGGAGGATGGGTTCCCTGGCCTTCCCTAGTTTTTTTCTGTGAATGTGGTGATGAATTCTCAGGTTGGCGTTTGTGGTAAACTTTCTCTAGGTCTCCCAGGATTGGTCTCATTGAATGTATTATGAACTCTAACAGCCTTGGTTTCTCTGGACTCTGAATTCATCTCAGAGTCTTCTAGGCTCTGCCTGGAATCATCTTCCCTGAACCCTTGTTTAAAAGGTCTCCCATGAGGCTGGAGGTGACACATCACCCATTATGTTTGTTTTTGGTGTGTCAGGCATCATTATTCTTGTTATCTTACAAACCATTGTTTTATGTGTTCTGGCATTTTGTGGTTATTTCAGGCGAGATGCTCAACCCTATGCTATGGTTCCATCTTGGCTGGAAGTGGGGATTTTTAAATTAATATTCTTAGTAAGCTTAGACTGTACACTGTTTCCCGTGAGGTCAAACAGTGCTACTCAGTACCTAGGGAATTAAAGTATTTAATGCCCAAATCTCAGATTATGCCCTCAGAAATGATGTGCTTAGCTATTCTGAATGAATCTTTATCTCTTAGTTACGCACACATCAACCTGAGTTACAGCTGTCATTAATATGCAGCTTCTAGCAAATTACAGTGTAGTGGGAGATGTAGTGTTTTATGTGTTCCTTGGAATCTGACTGGATGGTAATGGATGATTCACTTCCCTCCTTCCTCTTCCCTTTTCTCCTCTTCCTTTTTCTCCTTTTTTTTTCTTTCTGAGACAGGGTTTTACTATGTAGCCCAGGCTAGACTTCAACTCCTGATATTTAGTCCCAGCCTGCCAGATGCTGGTGTTGTGGCTTGTGCCACTGTGTTCAGCAGGGATGAGCTGCAGTGTTAATTCGGCATCTTGTAGTCTGCCTCATCTCCCTGTCTTTACGGTGTTGCTCCTCTGCACAGGAGGTCCTTATGTGCACACTGGCAGCATCTGCTGCAGGCTCATTTACTGCAGATGCTCTTCAAATTGGTATCTGAAATCATGTCTTTTTAGCCAGAAGGCCACCTATATCTTTAAAGTGACTGTTCACATTCTTTGTTCACCTACCCTTACTTTTTTGTCTAATGTAGCCTAGGCTGGCCTTAAACTTGCTATGTAACCAAAATTGGATTTGAACTCTTTTTTTTATTCTTTAACAATTTTATACATGTATACTAGGTTTGGGGCATTTTAATGACTTCCACTACCCTCCCATTCCTTCACTGAAACACTTTCTTCCCAACAAGGCTCCTCCTACTTGGGGGTACCTTAAAATCTTATTGGAATTTCCTGAAGTAATTGTGTTTGCTTGTATCTTAGTCAGTGTTCTGTTGTTGCAAAGACACACCATGACCACGGCAACTCTTATAAAGGAAAACATTTTATTGGGGCTGGCTTACAGGTTTAGTCATTTATCATCATGGCAGGAAGCATGGCAGCATGCAGGCAGACATGGTTCTGGAGAAGGAGCTGAGAGTTCTACATCTGGGTCAGCAGGCAGCAGAAAAAGACAGTGGCATTGGGCCTGGCTTGAGCATCTGAGACCTCAAAGCCCATCTCAAGTGACACACTTCTTCCAACAATGCCACAATTACTTCAACAAAGCAACAACCAATAGTGTCACTGTCTATAAGCATACCTATGAGGGCCATTTTCATTTGAAGCACTACAACTTGTATGAACATGAATGAGAATTTACCAAAACATGAGTAGCTTACCAGAGTCTCCAACATGGAAGAAAATGAGTTCTGTCCCATAGCACTCATTAATTATCATAGTCCTGCACTGAGAGTGGGAGCCTTGGAGCCCTTTATTCACCCTTGGTAAAAGGGTGACAGGTCTAATCTGATGCCGCTCTTGTGCAGATAAGCATAGTAACAGTGAGTTGGAGAGTGCAATGGCCCTGTCATATCCAGAGGGCACATTTTATGCAGGTCCTCCCCAGCATCTGGTTCTTGTACCCTTCTCACTTCCTCCTCCCCAGTGTATCTCTAGCCTTGGAGAGGGGCCAGCATTGCAGAGTCACTTAGTCCTCATACTTTGACTTGTTTTGGGTCTCTGTCTTAATCATCACTGACCGCAAAATGCTTCTCTGTTGGAGGCTGAGAGCAGGACTAATCAGTGGGTATAAACATAGTATTAAGAAGACAGTTTGATTCCACATCTATTTTGAAAAACAGCTTTTCCCTACGGCCCGTGACCTCCCCAGCTCTTGGCCAGGTTTATGGAGTTCACTTCTGAGGAGCACTCCCTGAATATAACCAGAAGTAGTTTGTTGCCTCCATAATGTCATGCCACAATTGCCATGGTGAGCACATCTTGACAGGCACATCATTACTACAGCTGACGAGGCCCACAGATGGCCTTTCTCCCCAGCCTCATAGCACCTGGCCTTAAACTTTCAGTCTTTCTGAATGCTGGAATCACATGCATGATCCACCATGACTGAGCTTTTTTCCTTTTTAAATATTACTCTCATTTGTTTATTAGATACTAACTGAGGCGGCTCATTTCTTCTTGGTGAAATCTTGTCTTTTTTGGAAGCTATTCTTATGTCCTTACACATGTACTCATTTAAAATCTTCATTCTTGCTGAGCTCTTGTATGAACTTTCTGCTGTGTACTTTATATCTACCCTTTCCTTACTGTAAGAGCATTTAGTGACTACTGAGCATGCTCCATGGAGTAGACTTCTCTTTGGGTAGTTCTTAGTGTAGAGGAGTCCATCTTTCTTGTCATCACTTAGTGACAGCTCTGTGGACTGTATAGGGATGCATTTTAGAGCTGTCTCTGTTGCAAAACATTATGTTTATAACAGTATTAGCTATGGGTTTATTGATTATGATTTATTGACTTGCAAGGTAAAAATGGTAGCTTTAAAATATTAAATTTGTTTTAAACTGATATGTAAAAACATGATCATTATATATGTATGTTGAGTGCCAAGTGATGTTTTGATTTGTATATACATTGTTTAATGTTTAAATCAGGTATAACAAATCAGTCTTTTCAAAAACCATATTTTAAAAAGATTTATTTACTTTTATTTTGTATGCATAGATTTTTTTTGTCTGAATGCATGTCTATGTACCACATGTATACCTGTGCCTGTGGAGATGTGAAGAGGCCATCAGATCCCCTATAAAAGTTAGATGGTTGTGAGTCACCATGTGGATGCTGGAAACCTGATTCTGGCCCTGCAAGAGCATGTGCTCTTAACTGCTGAGCCTACCATCATTTCTCTATGCAAAGCATTCAGAACTTGTCCAGCCTTTTGTACGTGTAGTACATTATGGCGTATTCGTACTCATTGCTCCTGATGTTCTTCAGGGCACCACAGGTAACTTTCCTGATGAATGCTTTGGAATCACTGAGTAGCCAGTATCTCTTGGTAAGAGATAGCATAAAACCTAACAAAATACTAGCTATAGTGATGGCGAACAAGTCAGCCTCAAAACAAAGCCAAGAAGTGAGAGGTCTTGGTGGACTGTAAAGCCCTTCCATCATTTACGTGAATATGAAGCTGAGAGGCACACTCTGTATTTAACAGCTGTGTCACTGTTGGGTTTTGCTTTTCAGGTGGACTGGACTCTGAATATTGGAGAGCAAGCTCTTGATATTTGTATCATCCCGTTTAACCAGTCTGCGTCTTCTGTTTTTGTTCTTGGTGAGAGAAACTTTTTTTGCCTGAAGGATAATGGGCAGATTCGATTCATGAAGAAGCTGGATTGTAGCCCCAGCTGTTTCCTGCCGTACTGCTCAGGTGGGTACGAAGATTTTCTGTTTTCCTTTCCATATCTCAAGAGCATGTTTTATATATACAAACATACATCAGAAAAAGCCACACTGAGACACATATTTTAGACATCCAGGAAAATAGGGCTTTTTTACTGAATGTATAATGGAGCCTTTAGCTTTCATAGTTTTAGTAGACATTTGATATAAAGCACATGTGGGTTTTTTTTGCCAGCCCATTGACTCTCTAAAATCACTTGTAGACTGGCCTCTAGCTCATTAATGCTTTTCATAATGTGACTATTCAAGAATCCTTCCATGAAAATATCAATCTTTTACAAGCAGAGCAATGATGTCTAATAGAATGTCTTACAGTGTCTGCCCATCATTCATTAGTTTAGATGTTTGATATGTTAATAAAATTCATACTTTCTAGATGAAATGTGAACACCTTGGCTGAAGTCTATACTTCTTGTCTATAAAATGATTTGTTTCTTTTTTGCTCTTGGTTTCTTGAAGCTGAAAGCTAATATCTTATTACCTTAAATCTTTATATATTAAAATCAAGATATTACAATTAGTGTGTGATAAATTTCCCCAAAGAGACCACAGTGTACTATTTTGAATGGCCTTTTTCTTACAGTCTTTTTCTGTATCTTCAACCTGCAGTTTCTGAAGGCACAATAAATACTCTGATTGGAAACCATAATCACAGGCTGCATGTTTACCAGGATGTGACGCTGAAGTGGGCCACACAGCTCCCCCATGTTCCTGTAGCAGTCAGGGTGGGCTGTTTGCAGTAAGTGCCTCAGTTTAACAAAGGATTTTTGTTTAGTCTCATTCTTTAGCCCTGGTTGGCTTTGAACTCACAGTGCTTTTGCCTCAACCACTGCACCTGGCTCTTGTTAAATACCTTAGTCAAGGAATTCTATAGCAATTTTGTGGTTTCACTGAAGTGTTGTAGTATGACCGTTAATAGTAGAAATTTTTTTTGGAAAAGTATATAAAAATTCCTTAATTAGCATCATTAGTTATTTTAACTTAATATTTCTAAGAAGTTACTTCTTTAGAATTAAAGGTGATTACTCTTGAAGACAACAGGAGATGCATTTCCTGGTAGATTATTTTCTTTAATGTGAGAACAGATGTCTTCCAGGGCTTGATGGATCATGTGTGGGAGTCACACTTGCTTGTAATTCAGAACTTGCTTTGAGTTGCTTATGTTGGGTGATGCAGAGTTGCTTAAACTGTTTAGAGTGTAGGGCAATTTTGCACTTAAAATGGAAGAAAAATAAAATTACCATAAATATTAAACTCATGAGAGTTGGTCTGTGAGTAGCCTGGCAAGGCTGTTAGCAGAGGAGTGGAATCCTGTTGGTGAGCAGCTCAGATCAGGTGTCAGGAATGAGAAGCTCAGCCAGAGCCCAGGAATCATCTCTCTGAAGTCCCCGCACAGCCTCAGAGCCCTTTCATAGTGCTCATTAGATTATTTATTTATCATGAAAGTTTCTATAGTGTCAGATCAGGATGATTTATTTCCCACATGAGCTGGATGTTTACTAGTAGAGACAATGAGAGGCACTCATGGTTTATTAATGATTAAGCTGTAGCATGCATATTCCTAAACTGAAATCTGTGTCTTGAATACAATGAGTATTTTTATTACTGTATGTGTGTGAATCTTTTTCCTCCATGTGTATTTGCATCATGTGTGTGCCTGATACCCAGGGAGGCTAGAAAAGGGTGTTGGAGCCCCTGGAACTAGAATTAACTGATGGTTGTGAGCCAGCATGTGAGTGCTAAGAATCAAACTCAGGTCCTCCAATGAGAAGCCAGTGCCCTTAACTGCTGAGCCATCTCTACAGCCCAGACACAGATTTATATTCGTTTGTTCATTTGTTCATTCATTCACTCACTCATTCATTCATTCATTTGTAAAGCTGCTTCCCTTGAAGTAGTATGCATACAGGGCAGCCAGAACCTAGGACTTCTAAATCTGCTCCTCTACAGCTTAGCCATTTCTCCAGCTCCAGGTGGAATGTTTTTATAACTGTCTTTGGTTTTGAGGTTCCCTGGAACTATAGACATCCACATGCCTCTGCCTCCTGAGTACTGAGACTGATTACTTGGACCATCACACTGGGCTATTGGAGATAGTTACCTTTGATACTTCCATAGGTTGACACAGTTCTGCCTATGTCCAGAGCTTGAAATACAATTGAATCCTTTATATTTTGTAGCATCCATGTCCACAGGAGAGTGGTGTTCATTGAGTGCTACTTTTTAAAATTAGAGTATATTGACAAAGTTTCAGCACTTTCCCTGTCCATACTTTTAAATAAATATTATCAAGTCTCAGAAAAAGCTGCGTCTTTGTATTTTAGGAGAAAGAACTATCATATACTTCTAACTGCTATGCATTTAACAAAAATCATGGTTTTTTTGTATCCAAAGAATAAACTGTTTGAAATTGGCTCTTGCTATGTCCATCAGATTTTTTTTTTTAAATTATCTAATCATTCTTACCAGGCATTTTGCATCAAATTTAGTTAGAAGAATTTAGACCTGGAAAAATATCTTGCCAGCCAGAAAGTGTCAGCCGTGTCTCTTTCTGGAGAGTAGTTCTTACAGCAGTCCATGTATTTATCCAGGAGCTGCTTGTTCTCTTTGGTCTCCTAAGTGACCATTAGGTAGGTGCAAAAAGACAGATGTAATGTGGTGGGTTTGTGGCCCACCTTGGCTCGCCGGGGGTGGGGAGAGGGATGTCATTTTGTTTTAATTTTAATATTTTATTTATTTGTATTTGTGGCTTTAGAGATTAAACCTATAGCCTTTTGTACAATGGGCCGTTGTTCTGCCTCTGAACTGTGCACCAGGCTCAGAGCCAGTGCCTGTTTACTAAACAAGTTATAATCTCTCTGTATATTTGAACATAGGAATTTGGTGGGAAGAGAGTTTATTGATAGTATTTTGTTGAAATAGGTAGTTTACATCATGTACAAGACTTTTAAAAGTTATCTTTCTCCAGAAATGCCAATGTATAGGTACCTATACTTCAGAGGGAAGCCTTTTAAAGATCATAATTCTAAGTAACAAAGTATTTTCATAATTTATATGTAAATTCTAATCATGTAGTTGGAGATTTTAAAAATGTATATATATCTTTAAAGGATACAATCAAGTTATGCCTGAAAGAATTTAATGGTTTTTAGTTATTTTGGGAAGGGCTGGCACAAGCAGCTGTGGCTTGTTGGTATGAGGCACGTTTGTGATAATGCAGAGGCTAGTGTCAAGCTTAACATTCTCCTGTTTCAGTTTCCCAAGTGCCGGGATTCCAAGCAAGCACTATTATGTCCAGGATGCCTTTGTTTCAGGCCTGAACCTAGCTTAGGCTTGTTTCTGGCTTGCTCTTTTAACTTAAATTACCCTGTTTCTCTTTGCCTACCTTTTCCCTCAGGGCTTTTTACCTACTTTCTGTATATCTTACTTTCACTGTTGGCTGGTGGCTGCCTGGCTGGCCCCAGGGTTCTCGCTCACTCCCTCCTCTCTTCTTTTCCTCTTTCCTTCCACCTCTCTCTCTCCTGCCCAGATATTAGTCATTTAGCTTTTTATTAGACCAATCAGGTGTCTTAGGCAGGCAAGGAGAAGCAAAGGCAACACATTTTTACGTAATTAAACAAATGAAGCATAAACAAAAATAGCACACCTTTTACACAGTTAAAGTAATATTCTGCAGTATAAACAAATGCAACACATTTTTGCCTAGTTAAAATAATGTTCCAAAACAGGGAACCATATGGGTTTTTGAAGTCTCAGAGTCTGCCCCCAGTGATACACTTCTTTCCACAAGGCCACACCTCCAATCCTTCCTGAATAGCTCCATCAACTGGGGTTTAAGTATTCAACTGTATGAACCTATTTTGGACAATTTAATTCAAACTGCCACACCAGGAAATGATTTGTCCTGGTTGGTTGAGTTAGATACCACATTAATGGTGAGAAATAAGTCACAGATGTCAGGGGGTTAATAGCAATAAACCATTTGTCCCAATTAAAGCAATTGAGGTATAGAAGTGGTCAGGACATCCATTCAGCTTACCTTGTGGGTTAAGCACTCGCATCTCCAAAATGTTGCTCCTTTCCCAGAAGCTGTACTAATACAATGAAACCTGTACGATGGTGAAAGTTCTCTCAAAGCTAGTAGGTTTCATTTTAAGTAGGTATAAGTTAGTTTAAGTAGCTAGTCCCCAGAGGGCAATCTTTATTTGACTTTTTTTCTTTTTTTTTATTATAAATAAAGTCATATTTTTTATTTGTGTATAAATAAAAATTTGTTCAAGTTCCCTTCCCCTCCCACCCCTTCCAGTCACTCTTTCTTCTCCACATATCCCCATCTCCTCCCCAGTATGGGCAGGAGGTCCCAAGGTCCCAGTATTGCTCAGTTCAACCTCCACTCTTGGCAGATCCAGTTTCCTCCCACCCAACATCAAGACTGAGTCAGGTGTTCCTCTAGAAGGAGTGGGATTCAAGGTGCCACTTCCAGGTGTTTCAGATCCTGACCTGTTCAGGGGTTGTGGTTTGCATCTTGGACATGCTTTGCATTTTTCTTTTTTGTTTAGAGTTCACTAATGAGTGAATACATCCCCTTCTTATCTTTCTGGGTTTGTGATACCTCGCTCAGGAGGATATTCTCCAAATAGATTCATTTGCCTGCAAATTTTAGGATATCAATTTTTCTTACTGCTGAGTAGTACTCCATTGTGTAGCTGTACCACAGTTTGTTAATCCATTCTTCAGATGAGGGGCATCTAGATTGTTTCGAGGTTCTTACTATTACGAATAATGCTGCTATGAACATAGTTGAGCTAATGCCTTTGGAGTGCGACTGTGCGTCTTTCTGGTATACACCCAGAAGTGAAGTTGAGTATTGTTCTTTCAAGGTACGTAAAATATTGTGTTGGCATTTTGATGGGAAGTGCATTGAATCTGGAGATTGCTTTTGGTAGAATTGCTGTTTTTACTGTGTTGATCCTACCTATCCAGGAACATGGGGGAGCTGTCCATTTTCTGATATCCTCTTCAATTTCTGTATTCAGTGATTTAAAATTTTTATCAAATAGACCTGTTACGTCTTTGGTTATAGTTACTTAAAGGTATTTAATGCTATTTGCAGCTGTTATAAAGGGTGATGTTTCCCTTATTTCTTTTTCAGCCCTTTTATCTTTAGTTTATAGGAGGGCTACTGATTTCTTTGAGTTAATCTTGTATCCTGCTACATTGTTGAAGGTGTTCATCAGCTGTAGGAGTTCCCTGGCAGAATTTTTGTGGGTCACTTATGTATACAATCATATCATCTGCAAATAGAGATACTTTCACTTCCTTTTTTCCAATTTGTATCCCCTTAATCTCCTTACATTTTCTTAATGCTTTAGCTAGAACTTTGAGAACTATATTGAATAGATAAGGGGAAAGAGGACATCCTTGTCTAGTTTCTGATTTTAGTGGGATTGCTTTGAGTTTTTCTCCACTAAGTTTGATGTTGGCTGTTGGCTTCTTGTAAATTGCCTTTATTATATTTATATATTTTCCCTGTATTCCTGATCTCTCCTGGGCTTTTATCATAAAGGAGTGTTGGATTTTGTCAAAGGCTTTTTCAGCATCTAAGGATATGATCATGAGTTTTTTCCCCCCTCAGTTTGTTTATATGATGGATGACATTTACAGTTTTTCATATGTTGAACTATTCCTGCATTTCTTGGATAAAGCCTATTTGATCATGGTGGATGATATTTTTATATATTGTTGTATACAGTTTGCCAGAATTTTGTTGAGAATTTTTGCATCAATATTCATGAGGGAAATTGGTCTGCATTTCTTCTTCTTTGTTATGTCTTTGAGTGGTTTGTGTATTAAAGTAATTGTGGCCTCATAAAAGGAATCCAGCAATATTCCTTCAGTTTCTACTGTGTGAAATAGTTTGATGGGTAATGGTAGTAATTCTTCTTTGAATGTCTGGTAGAATTCTGCACCGAACCGTCAGTACCAGGGCTTTTTTTTTTTTTTACTTGGGAGGCTTTTAATGACAGCTTCAATTTCCTTTAGGGTTATAGGTCTGTTTAGTTAATTAATCTGTTATTCATTTAATTTTGGTAAATGGTACCTGTACAAAAAGCTGTCCATTTCTTCTAGGTTTTCCTTTTTTGTGGGATATAGATTTTTCAGAGTATGACCTGATAATTCTCTGTATTTCCTGGGGGTCTGTTGTTATGTCCCCCTTTTCATTTCTGATTTTATTCATTTTAATACTCTTTCTCTGCTTTTTGGTTAGTTTGGATAAGGGTTTATCTATCTTGTTTACTTTCTCAAAGAACCAACTCTTTGATTCATTGATTCTTTGTATTGTTCTTTTTGTTTCAATTGTATTGATTTCAGCTCTAAGTTTGATTATTTCCTGCCATCTACTCCTTCTAGGTGAGTTTGCTTCTAATTGTTCTAAGGCTTTCAGCTGTGCTGTTAGATCTCTAGTGTGAGATTTCTGTAGGCTTTTCATATAGGCATCTAGTGCTATGAATTTTCCTCTTAAGACTGCTTTCATTGTGTCTCACAAGTTTGGGTACATTGTGGATTCATTTTCATTAAATTCTAGGAAGACTTTGATTTCTTTCCTAATTTCTTCCTTGACCCAGAGGTGGTTCAGCTGAGTGATGTTTAGTTTCCATGAGTTGGTAGGCTTTCTGGGATTTTTGATGTTGTTGAACTTTAACTTTAGGCCCTGGTGGTCTGATATGATACAAGGGACTATTTCCACATTTTTTTTGTATCTATTGATATTTGCTTTATGACCAAGTATGTAGTCAGTATTAGATAACATTCCATGAGGTGCTGAGAAATGAGTATATTCTTTTGTGTTTGTGTGGAAGATTCTGTAAATATCTGTTAAATCCATTTGCATTGTAACCTCTGTTAGACTCCTTATTTCTTTGTTGAGTCTCTGTCTGGTTGGCCTATTCAGTGGTGAATGTGGGGTATTGAAGTCTCCCATTATTAGGGTGTGAGAAATGTTGTGGTATTTGAGCTTAAGTAGTGTTTCTTTTACATAGATAGGTGCCCTTATATTAGGGGCATGAATATGCAGGATTGAAATCTTCTCTTGACCTATTTTTCCTGGGATGAATAAGTAATGACCATCTTGGTCCCTTTTTATTGCTTTTAGCTTAAAGTCTACTTTGTTGGATATTAGGATGGCAACCCCAGCTTGTTTCTTAGGACCATTTGATTGGAAAATCTTTTCCCAACCCTTTACTCTGAGCCTGGATCTGTCTTTGTGGTTGAGGTGTGTTTCTTATATGCAGAAGGATGGCTTCTGTTTTTGTATCCATCTTGTTAGTGTGTGTCTTTTTATAGGTGAATTGAGTCCATTGATATTAAAGGATATTAGTGATCACTGATTGATATTTCCTGCTATTTTTGGTGGTAGCTTGTATGTATTTCCTTTCTCTGGGTTATTCTTCTGTGCGAGTATTGATTGTTTGTGGTTTAATGGGTGTATCTGGGATCCTTAGCTTGGAGTTTTCCTTCTAAGGCTTTCTGGAGTGCCGGATTGTTAGATAGGTATTATGTCAGTCTGACTTTGTCATGAAGTATCTTGTTTACTTCATCTATGGTGATTGATAATTTTGTTGGGTATAATAGTCTAGGTTGATAGCCATGCTCTTTTAGTGACTGTATAACTTCTGACCAAGCCCTTCTTGCTTTCATTGTTTCCATTGAATAGTCAACTGTTATTCTGATGGGTCTGCCTTTATAGGTAAGTTGGCTCTTTTCTTTTGCAGCTCTTAAAATTTTTTCTTTGTTCTGTATGTTTTGTGACTTTATTATTATGGGGCGAGCAGACTTTTTTTTTGGAGGTCAAATCTATTTGATGTTCTGTAAGCTTCTTGTATCTTTATAGGCATTTTCTTCTTTAGGTTGGGAAAGTTTTCTTCTATGAATTTATTGAATACATTATCTGTGCTTTTGATCTGGCATTGTTTTCCTTCTTCTCTTCCTATTATTCTCAGGTTAGGTCTTTTCATTGAGTCCTTGATTTCCTGAACATTTTGTGTTACGGGATTTTTGGTTTTAGTGTTTTCTTTGACTTATGCATCCATTTCCGATATTGAGTCTTTCCCTCCAGAGATTCTTTCTTCCGTCTCCTGGATTCTGTTGGTTATGCTTGTATCTGTAGTTTTAGCTCTTTTCTTCAGATTTTCTATTTCCACCTTTGCCTCATTTTGTGCCTTTTTAATTACTTGTATTTCAGTTTTCAGTTCCTGGAATGTTTCTTTCATTTTTTTGGTTCACCTTTTCTTGGTTTTCTTTCAAGGATTTGTTCATCTCTTCCAATTTTTCGTTTGTATTTTCTTCTATTTCTTTAAGGGAATTTTTTATATCCACTTTTAAGGCTTCAATCATCTTCCTAAATGTGTTTTTGGTGTTGTTTCCTTCTGTTTTCTCTTCATTGCTGTGTTCAGGTGTTGTAGTTGTAGAACCACCAGTTTTTCTGGTGTTGCCTTGTTGTTCTTTATATTGTTATATGTATTCTTGCACTGGTGTCTGCCCATGGCTTTAGTGGTTCACGATTAGGCTGCTCCTAGTAGTTGTGGCAAGAGGACTTGTCTGTCTCCTGTCTCCTTTGAGCAAGGGGTCTGCTCGATCTCTGAGTCTGTTCTGGACAGGGGTCTGAATTTCAAATCCTCAGTCCTTCTTTGATGATGCAGGTTGCCTTGGAGGCGGGCCCAGCTGGCAAGGTCCCTTCTTTTAGATGTGGCTGGAGGAGCCCCCTCACAGCCAAACCCAGCTTTGTCTGCTAGGGAGAGTTGAGATCAGACTCTAGGGACTGACCCCAGTCCTGGAGAGCGACTTTCCAGATGGGTGGTCCAGGTACCAGAATCTGCTCACCTCTGGACAGGGTCTGAATTTCAAAGGCCTCAGTCCTCTGCTGAAGCAGTTCGCCCTGGTGGCCCTTTATGTGACTCTTGATCTTAGAACCATTTTCCTAGTATCCAAAAGTATGCATGGCTGTCTAGCACTAACTTTGTGCCAACCTTGGTCTCTACTAGCATTTTGTTTTTTATATTTGTTTCAATTTATTTCCCCCCAAGATCAAGGTTTTTATACAGTGTGGGGAATTGTATAGGCCAGGCAGATATGAAGATATTCTAAAGAGACTTTTTTTTGTCTTTTAGTCTAAATACCAGACTGTTCTAAGAAGGGACCCCAGAGGTGTGAGAATTCTCCAGGAAGTTTTTGCTAGGGGAACCTGTCTTCATGATAGAGATTTCACAGTCCTAACAATTTGTCAAGCCACTTAAAGCCTAAGAGGGAAGCTGAACAATGATATGGGCAGGGCCTGCTTAGAGGTTCAAATCTGTGGCATTCTAGTTAATCCCTAATCGCACTTCAGGCCCCTTGTAGATCTCCTTGTATCCCTTCCCAATGTGACCACATCAAAACATCTCCTTTTTTTGCTTTCCATCATTAAAAGTTTTTATTGTAATTTTATTAGAACTTTAAAAGTAATTTTTGGTAACAGCATAACATGCTTATGTTAAGAAATCATGATACTGGCATAAAAACAGACATGTAGACAAAGTGTACAGAATCCAAGATCAAAATATGACTTCAGCCATGTAATATTTGATGGTGATGCCAAAAAATATACTGGAGAAAAAAGAAAGCATCTTCAACAAATGATACTGGGAAAATTGGATGTCCACATGTCAGGGAATGAAATTAGACCCATATTTATCACCTGTACAACACTAAGTCCAAATGGATCAAAGACCTAAATATCAACCACGAAACACTGAACCTGACAGAAGAAAACTTAGGCAGATCCTACAGAACGTAGGTGCAGGAGAGGACTTTCTGAATAGGACTCCATTTTCCCAGGAATTGAAGACAACAAATGAGACCTCCCCAAACTGCAGGACTTGTGCACAACTAAGATGTAAGGAGTAAAGAAAAAGCCACAGAATGAGAGAGAAACTTTGCCAGGTGTGCTTCTGATAGAGGATCAATACCCAGAATATAACGAACTCAGAAAGCAAAGAGTCAAAAAATAAATGACCCATTTAAAAAGTGGGCTTGGGGTTTGAACAGACTTCTTAAAGGAAGAAATAAATATGGCTTTGAAATATCCCACAAAATGTTCATTGTCCCTAGAAATCAGGGAAATGCAAATCAAAAGAACATGGAGATTTCATCTTCCTCCAGTCAGAATGGAAAATTTGACAGAACAACAGACCACAGTATTGGAGGGGATGGTGGTAGGATTGCCATGGGGCAGCCACTCTGGAAATCCGTGTGGAGAAGAGGCCATGAATATGACAGAAAGCAGGGTACATGGAGCGGCCCGAAGGAGGAGGGAGAGAAGGGGGAAGTGATGTAATTATAAATTTTTTAAAAAGAAAAAAGCATAAGAAGGCCATTGTTAAAATTATAAGCACTGAAATAACTTCTTTTTATTACATTTAAGGCTGAACTTACTTGTTAGAAACTTTCTTAGATGAATATGATTATTTGTAAAGTAATTCTCTGATCCTTTAATATATCTTTTCCAGTGAATATGAAACACTGGATTCAGATCAAGTTAGTGTAATTATCCTTAACAATCATTTTGCTCAGAAACCAGCCAACATACTTTACTCCACCCCCTTCCCCACCACCAACTTGGCAGCCCTGACTCTACCTTGTTCATTATACTTTAATTCTAAACCTGCACTTCCTTCTTGTGCTGGAAGACTAATTATGGGTGCTTGGCTGTCTTCTAGTTTAATGCTCCTTCTCTCTCTCTCTCTCTCTCTCTCTCTCTCTCTCTCTCTCTCTCTCTCTCTGTCTGTCTCTGTCTCTGTCTCTGTCTCTGTCTTTCTCGTGTGTGTGTGATGTTATGCCTGCATGTAAGAATTTCCATGTTAGAAAGGGAGACTGCACATGCTGTAACATGGGGCATGAGGATTTTATTGTTTCATACAGATTCCAAGGAACCTGGAACCTGGGTCAATAGCCTGGTTCCAGTGTAGCAGAAAGGCTAAGGACCTGCTTCCCTGACAAGTGTGGGAGGGTGTCTTTATTTTATTTATTTATTTTTTAATCATTCTAGACTTTTTAAAAATTAAATATATATCACTACACAGTCTGGCTATTGAGCAAGCTCATTTCTCCTAAAAGGAAGGAAGACTCCATGGCAAGCAGAAGGTAAAATACAAACCCAATGGGATGGGATGTATTCAATTCTTTGGGTTAAAACTTTTGCCACCTTCAAAATGCTGTTAAAGTGCAGATACATTTAGCATATCTATTTGTTTTTGATACCTATGTATTAATGAAAAGATGAGAAGGACTTCAAAACAAACACAATAATTTTCTGCACCATATAATGACTGACCTTTTTTTCTTTTTTTTACATAAGTATTTTCCAAAGGGGTTGAGGTGTTTTTCCAGTAAGAAAACAATGAACACATGCAAGCCTGCAAGTCCCATAGAAAAGCCTATAATTCCCAATATTTGGGGGAGACTAAGGCAGAAAGATTAATCTGGTCTGCATTTTAAGATACTGTCTAAAATAAAATTAAAGAAGTTGATTATTTTTGGAAACAGCCACAGGAAGAGAAGCACATTAAGCTAAGAACTTGAGGGAAGGGACTAATATCTTCTATTAATCATTTAGAAAGACAGCCAGCTGCTATCAGAGCCCCGAGGAAGTAAAACATTTGATAAATGTGACATGGTAGAATAGTTTTCTGTGAGACTAAACCAGCGTGGGCCACAATTTAATGAGTATAACCCAGAGTTAACTAGAAAGAGAAGGGTGTACACAGATAGGCATGGAGACATTGCCACTCACCTCACCCACAGCTCTGCCATTTATTTCACCAACCATTCTTCTGGTTTGGGCTCTGTTGCTGTGATAAACACCATCACCAAATGCACTTTGGAGAAGGGAATTATCTCAGCATATACTCCCAGGTAACATTGCTAAGGGAGGTCAGGGAAAGAACTGAAGTAGAAATCACAGAAAAGAAGAGCAACAGTGCCCACTGGCTCACTCTTGGATAGCTTTCTAAATATATCTTGCTGCCTGAGCAATAGTTTGCACAAAGTAGGGTGGACCATCCTATATCAATTAGGAATTGACACAGTTTCCCACACATAGGGTCACAGGTTAATCTGATGTAGGAAATTACTTAGAGTCTCGCTTACCAGGTGACTCTAGGTTGTATCACATTAATAATAAAAGCTGACCAAGACCACCGTGCTGGTGTCTCTATCTTCCTAGCTCAAGCGGGGGCTGGGGGGGGAGGAGAGGGGGGTCTTTAAAGAAAAACATATGTAAACAAGATGTGACACACCTTGGCATTTCAGGATTGGGCAAAGGGGTAAGGTACAGCAGCCATTGGCTGAGTTCTCTGGTGCGAATCCAACCTTTGAATCCGTTGGCTGCTGAGTTCACTTGCAGACCTGGGCCCTGCCCCAGGTATCATTGTGCCAATGAATCCAGGTTCTCACAGCAATAAGCATTCAGGCTGGAGAATCAGGACCTTACTGCTTCCCTCTGTTGAAACTGGTCCTGGCTGAACAGCATGCCTCTGCTGTGCTGTTTCCCAAGTGGCAGATAAACATCATCATCATCTCTCTCTCTCTCTCTCTCTCTCTCTCTCTCTCTCTCTCTCTTACTTTTTTACATGAAAACAGTTTCTAGAACTTTTGGGTTTTTTTTTTTGATACTTTGCCCATAATATGAATTTTAACTTTTGGCGTTTATGTTTTTAGCCTTAGCTTCTATTGGTGCAGTGTAGTCTACAGTATTTTTCCATTTTTTTCCCTCTGGATTTTTCTAGTTTCTTTTATCTTTGAATCTTACAACAACCTTTTACGTGGTTTTCTTCTACACATTCCTTTTGCATAATTCTCCAACCATTTAGTATACTCTTTCTACATTTGCCTATCATACTGATTAATTATGCAGAAAGACAAACCTATGCTATATGCTGAATAAATGCTTAAAAGTCATTTTGATTTGTTGTATATGAAAGGAAGGAATAAAAAATAGAAATATTTTTTAGTTGAAAACCAGACTTGAAGTGTGAAAAAACCTGAAATTCACGCAAGAAGGAAGGCTATAACTAAAAGTTTATACTAGTAATGTCCATTTAGCTAAGCACCCACTCTGTCCACTATATATGGCCCGTCATTTGGTTGTGTTGCTTTTCATAGATTGTTGTGTGGTACTTTGGCTTGTTTAATTATATAAAGTAGGTATTTATCTTTATTGTTATTTGTTAATTAAGGCTACACCCTCAAACATTCTTCCTATTTAAGTAGGACTTCTGTTCTCTGTAATGCTCCCCAGTGTATAGCACAGCATTATTCCATTCTCAGGAAGAACACAATAGCCATTAGAGATCCATATTCTTTTTTATTTTGTTTAATTCCACAGTAAATGTGTTTGATTTACTGAGATATTAGAGACCACGTAGACCAGGGATAAGGGATTGTATTTAGAATGCTAGTTCTAGTCTTCAGTTTTGTAAATTAAGTATTTTAATTGTTAAATTCTAGCTGTTAACACATCCCCATGAATGTGTTAGTCACTCTGTCACTGGATCTGTCAAAGTTTCTTAGGAATGCAACTCCCAGTCTCAAGGAAAATAATCTGTGTTGGTAGAAAGAGTGCCCCACTGCTCTGGGTTCCTGGTTTTCCAACCTGTAGCAGGTATGAGGGGTAGGCTGAGGTGGGTGGGGGTGGGAACTTGTGAAATGGCATCAAGGGCTGAGGAAAGTACCTGGTTTTTCCTAGTTATGAAAGTTTCACCTTCTTGGCCTTTTGACCCTAGAGAGCTTTGTCACCACCGTGATGCTGGGTTAATAATCTAAAAGCTCCAGTTGGACAGAAGCTCTGAGCAGGAGAGTTCACTTGACCCAGCACACCTACGAAATCTTCTGATCAGAGATCCACACTTGGAGCTTCCACTTGGAGACTCCAGGGGAGCTCACCTACTACAGATGGACTCTCCATTCCCCAGATCACCCCGTGTGTCCTATAAAACCCCAAGATCCCCATGCCACGTGCAGACAGTCTCACTCCCTCCTAGACCCTATGGTGCTTCTGTCTTGTTCTGATTAAAGAACAGTTCTGCTTTGGGTGGAGTTTGATTCCTTATTATTTTAATTACATTTCTTCATTTCTCTCTTCTCCCCCTCTCTCTTTTTTCTCTTTTTTTTCCTA
Organism: Sigmodon hispidus; assembly: GCA_004025045.1. Lineage (NCBI taxonomy): Eukaryota > Metazoa > Chordata > Mammalia > Rodentia > Cricetidae > Sigmodon > Sigmodon hispidus. The sequence continues at coordinate 88,937 of PVIH01006734.1, read as the reverse complement.
ACTCCCTCTGTGTGTGTGTATGTTTTTGTGTGTGTGTGCGCGCGCGCGCATGCATGCGCATGTGTGTGTACCCTCCTGCGTGAGTGCATGAATGCATGCACACCACGGCTTGTGTATGGAGTCTGTTCTGTGCTTACACCACGTGGGTTCTAGGATTGAACAGGGGTTGCAAGGCTTGACACCAGGGGCTTTGCTTGTTTGGCCATCTCTGTCCTAGATTTAGTCTCCTTAGTCTGTCAGTTCTTGCATGGCCTGTATTTCAGAACTAACTTTGGTACAAATTTGAGTTCTTAACAAACCAAAGAGTGACCTTGTAGCTTACTCTATAGGCTAATGTTAGATGACTTAAGAATTAGGACCAGTTGTTTGTTTACGGAAGGGAAGAGCCTCAGATGCAGTGATGCTTGTGACTGCTGTGCCCTGGCAGCATTGCATTCACTTGGTAAGATGGGATTGAAGCTGTCATAGTGTTTAAAATGTGTGGAAGAATAGTTGATTAATTCTCTGTCTCATCTAAAGAAGAGGTATGGGAGAACCATGGTTGGTGCATATTTACTCTTCAAAAAATTAGCATATTTAATAACTTCACTGAAAGTAATGTTCAAACATAAAATATATCATTCTTGAATAATATTTTTAATAATATGAAAACAGTGATGTTATTTAAGTCTTTTTTATAGTTGGAGCTTGATTTTTGTAAGTAAATTGCATCTCATCTGGTAAAATAGGACTTTAAGTCTTGGTTAATTGACATCTACACTCCATGAAATCTGCTGTCAAGCAGACACATTCTAAAATGGCAGCCCATATATGCTCAGTAGTATGGCTTTCTCAACAGAGAAAAAAATACAATGATCTTGTTCATTAAAATAAGGCATTAAGATCCAGAGGTCATTTCTTAGTTGAGAGTTTGTACTGTTCTTACAGAAGACCCGAGTTTGGTTCCAGCATCTGTGTGACACTCAATGCTTGTCACTCATACTCTGTGGTTCCAAAGTCGCCAGCCTCCATCGGCAGCTGCATAAACATGCACATATCCACACAGACATACATGCCTACATATGATTGAAATAAGAAACCTTTTAAAAATAAGGTTATAAAATATGTATCTCATATATATTTAAGTATATTTGTAAATATATATACCTAAGAATCCTTAGCTCAGGAAATTTCTGATGATTCAGTAGTGAAAATGTTTTAGTTTTAGATACATTGTTACTTTTATTTGTATTGATTTCTAACATCAAACTTCTCTCTTTGTGTTCCTTCCTGTCCTTATATTTTAAATGAATAGATATAAATTATATTAATTAATGACTGAAAAATTTCAAAAGATTTATTTTATTTATGTTTATGTGGGTATATCTGTGTTTATATTTGTGCATGTGTCCATGCATGCCAAGAGAAGGTATTGGATTCCCAAGACAGAGTTGCAGGTACTTGTGAACTATCTAATTGGGTGCTGTGAACCAAACTCAAGTTCTCTGAAGAACAGCAAGCATGCTTTTCTACTGAGCCTTCTCTTTAGCCCCTAAAATAATAATTAATTAAAAATTTTGTTCTCTGTTTATTTTATTATAGATGTTAAGATATTATATATAATAAAGTATACATACTGAGTCTTACATTCACTCAGTAAGGCAAGTAATAATAATAATAAAATATTATATATATAAATTATTTTTATTTTGTGTGCATTGGTGCTTAGGTTCTGGAGTTACAGACAGTTGTGAGCTGCCATGTGGGTCCTGGGAATTGAACCTGGATCCTCGGAGAGAGCAATCAGTGTTCTTAACTGCTGAGCCATCTCTCTAGTCCCTCTTTGTTTTTTTTTTGAGATCATGTCTTGGCATTTAACCTAGACTGGCTTTAGTCTGTGTAGCCCAGGCTGGCCTTGAAATTGTATCAGCCTCCAAGTGCTGCAGCCCGTACTGGCTTGGAACTCATGCTTCTCCTGGCTCAGTGTCTCCATGTTGGGATGACAAAGGTGCCTGACCATGCCTAGCTCAACATTTTCTTAGAAAGAGAATTATCCTGACTTGGTCTATATGCAGTTCATATTTTGAAAAGAATTTTGCAGCAGCTTTGTATGTTTAGGAACATGAAAGCTTGTACTTGGTTTTTACAAACCTTTGTTAATGATAGAACATGCAAATATATTTGATAAGGGCTATTGTTAGGAAAAAGTCCCTTTATTTTTCCAGGCACTACCCATTTTCATGCTGTGTGACACAGGATGGGGTTTGTGTGTGAGTTAGCAATAGAGTTCCTATGGAAACAATACCCAGGGTACTAAAGCGCAGACACACATGAGAAATTAAAAGGCAGTAGAGTTGAGAGCAGCGAAGGGGCGAGATTAGGCCATCTCCTGGTCTGTCCGTTTGCAGGCTTCCAGATGGTAGGAAATACTTTGTTCTTCTCGCCAAGCCATCTGTCATTCTTTAGTATAAATGACATCACCACACTCCTGTGGACATGAATGTATCTAGCACCACGTAAAAAGGCAAAATTTAGAACTTCTTCCACAGCTTTATGGAAATATAAATCACACAAGTCAAAATTACAGTCTATTGTAAGGCTTTAAAAATAATGCCATGCTTTTGGGTTCATGTGTGGCATTATATATGCTGAAGTAATGCCCAAAAGGGTGTACGGATTAGGCCAGATGTCTCATGTTTCAGTGATATGAGCACTTAATGATTTAAAATGGTCTTGATTTTCTCATATGCTATTGAAATGAATTGCTTTTCTGATCTGAATGGATTTAAAAATGTAAGATATGGTCATAAATGATTCAGTTAGCCTATGCATCTCTTTCATTTAAAAAAATAGATATTTATATCTTTGCCAGAAATAGAACTGTATATTATTATTTTCTATTCAAGAATTTTACTTTATTACTTTTATTTATTTATGTAGAGAGTGAGAGCATGTATGGGCATGTGCACATGGGATGGTGAGTTTGTGGAGGTCAGAGGACAGCTTGTGGGAATTAGCTTTTTCCTTCACTGTGTGAATTCCTTGGTTAGAACTCAGGTTATCAAGCTGACAGAAAGTACATTTACTTGTTGAACTACCTGATTGGCCCATGAACTACTTTAAAGAGGAAGGTATTAGTTATTTGTGTTGTTGGCTGTTTATTACTCTTTGTTATTTTTTGGCTCTTTAGCTCTATGGGGGCAGCCACCCAGCTACACAACCAGGCATGGAGTGAGAGTAAGAATGGCTAAGAATAATCCTCAGGTGGGATTTGTTTGGGATCTTGGGAATGGGTCTCTCAAAAGAGTAAAGAGCAAAACCAACCAACAACATTTTGGCATACCTACGTGGGGCAGCATTTTTAACAACATTTTGCTACCCAGTGTGAGGCTCAAATATCCCTAGGGCCTGAGAAAGCTGGAGAAAAAGAGGATAGCGTCTTTAAGAAACACTGCTGTGCAGCTGAGCACTTAGGCAGCTTTTTTTCTATGCTAAATAGAAACTAAAAGATTATCTAAAAAACATCTGCTACAGTGCAGGGCACCCAAATTTCATAGCTGGGGGTTGAATACAGTTCATGGTCAAAGGAACCTGTGACTAGGCTGAGAGCTTGATGCTGGAGGAGCCTTTGGTCTAAGAAAGAGCTGAAGGGGCAGTAGTGAGGCAGGAGAAAGGGTGGGCGTGCCTGGGAAGAGTGAGAATTAATAGGAGAAAAGGGGAAGGAAAAGAAGAAAGAACAAGGAGAGGAGGATGCTAGGGGCCAGCCCCCCAGCCCCAGCCAGCCATGGAGGAAGAGTGAAAGTAAGGTATACAGAAGAAAAGGAAAAAGCCCACAAGCAAATGGTACATGGAATAATTTAAAGTCAAGGAAAGCTGGCAAGAAACAAGCCAAGCTAAGGCCAAGCAGAATAAGCCTGTGTGCCATTTATCTGGAAGATAGGTGACAGGCGTCCCCCAGAGGCCAAAGAGTAAAACACAACAGTGATGCCTTTAGGTTGGTGCCTGTTTTGTCTTTGCATTGCAAATATAAAACAATGTAATAGCCGTCATTATAAAATATTTCTTATTTACCTGTACCTGCATAGTGGCAGACTGTATCAATTTTACTGATTTCTGTTTGAGCTGCTTTTGTAAAGTTGAATTTACGTTTCCTGTCATTGAATACGTATTTATGTATTCATTTATGTGGTGGTGGTGACAGTGACCACAGAGCCTTGAACTGTTATGCAAGTGCTGTACCACCAAGCTACATCTCAGCTCTAGCAACACAGAATTTTGATAGTAAATTCCTTACTCTTAACCAACAAAATAATTTTGTATTCATCATTTTAAATCTTTTTTTCCTTTATTTTGTAATTAGTGACTCAAAGTTGATCTCCTGAGAAGTGTTTAGTTCGTTTGTTACATTCAGTGATTTCTGTCCAGGTTACTTTTAGTAGCTAATAAACTTTACAAAGATCAAACAATAGTTGCATGTTCTTACTAGGGAGACTATTTTGTACCTTTCTTGCATTATTTAATTCAAACAAATATCTTTCTTCTAGTTTGTAAATATTTTATGAAATTTAAAATTATTTTTAAGATTATATCGCATTTAAATTTAGGAAATCTGTTTTAAATAAAAAGCTTAGTTTTTAAGTATTGTGTGTGTGTATGCACGTGTGTGTGCATGCGCACATATACGTGACTGGGTGCATGCCAAGGCATGTGTGTTGTTAGGAGGCAATATTCTGAGAGCCAGTTTTGCTTTCAGACTTGTTGAGTCAGAGTCTCTCTTGTTTCTGCACTATAGAGTACTCCAGGATACCTAGCCCAGGAAGTTTCTAGCTGATTCTCCTGTCTCCTTCTCCTCTTTTGTTATAGGAATGCTGGGATTGCAGATGTGTGCCATCATGTCTGGATTTTTCAATGGGTTCTTGGGATTGAACTCAGGGTTTTTAGCTAGCACAATATGTGCTTTTATCCACTAAACCTTCTTTCTGGCTTTTTGAATTATTGTAATAAATTAATGCATTGCTTTGAGATTTGCTGAAACTCATATATAAGCCATTTGAATTATCCAGCTTGAACTTAGATATCACCAGATGATATAAGACCATGAAGGAATTTGGTAGCTCATAGAATTCTTATTAGTAGGGTAAGATTTGCTTTTGCAAAGATGTGCTAATAAGAAATGGTAGTGTTTCATGAACTTTGTTCATAAGCACACATCATAGCTCCAGGCATTTTTCTTATCTAGTCAGTCCTGGGGGTTGAACCCAAGACTTTGCGCATGCTAGGCAAAGGTTTTACCACATAGTCACATCTCAAGCGCTAATATAGGCACTTCCTGTGCTGGATGGAGTCCTATGGTATTGATCTCTAGGGCCCCTCCTGGTTTTAATCTTTGAGAACTCCAGCAGTTGGCTTGTAGAAGGGGTATTCTTGCCATAGAGGACTGACCCTTACTTGGTTTCTTCATGCTTTACAGCAAGTTGATATTCAAGGATGTTGGTTGAATGAGTGGATAAATTAGTGGAGGTATAGTATGTAACCAAGACTCAGGACTAGGGTAAAACACCTACTGTTTTAGACTCTGAATATCTTGTCCTTAAAAAAACTCAAAGAGCATTTAGATTGATTCTTCAAATGATTTGAACTAGAAAGTAGTTGTGTCAACTAGGTTACAATTGTGCTCCTCTATATTTATTGTGGTGTCAGTAAAGCTAACTTCTCTCTATGGATAGTGGAGACTTACTTGTGAAACATTCCTTTGTGTTGTAGATCAAGCGTTCTGCTATCATTCTTCCAGCCATTGATGAATACCTCTTAGAGAATATACACTCCATATTTAATAAAGGCCACAACTGTCTGAATTTCTTAGGTGTATTGCTACTTATTATGGTAGTGTCTTAAGGTTTTATTGTTGTGAAGAAACACCCTAGCCATGACAAAAATTTAATGGGTGCTGGCTTATAGTTCAGAGGTATAGTTCAGTATCATCATGGTGGGAAGCATGATAACATGTAGGCAGACTGGAGAGGCAGCTTAATGTTCCACATCTGGATCTTCAGGCAGTAGGAAGGGTCTATGACACACTGGCCATGCTTGAGCATCTGAGACATCAAACCCTAAACCCTAGCGACACATGTCCACAACAAAGTCACACCTCCTAATAGTGCCACTCCCCATGAGCCTATGAGGCCATTTTCATTCAGACTGCCACAGGTAATAAACATGCTTATATTGTTACTTTAGATGCTGTTAATTTCAAAGAATTGTATCTTGTTGACATTAACTTTATGTCAAAAGTATTTTTTGTAAAAAATTTTCATACTACTTTAACAAAAGTAGATTTGGTTAACTTTCTGTGAACTATATTAAAACTTATTTCTATATTTTATGTGAACATACTTATGTTTTATCAAGCATATATAAATAGAATTTGGCTACTTGAAATATGAAGCTATCAGAAAGGGAAAACCAGAATGATGGCAAAAAAGCTAAAACTATAATTATATAATATCTGATGCTTTTGAGACAAAACTTCAGAATTTAATGATAGAACAGAGAAGTAGAAGACTCATAGATTCAGCAAAAATCTTATAATATTCCTTTCATTCGTGTGTGTGAGTGTGCGAGTGTGTGTGAGTATGTGTGTGAGTGTATGTGAGTGTGTATGTGTGTGAGTGTGTGTGTGTGTGAGAGAGAGTGTGTGTGTATGTGTGTGAATGTGTGTGTGTGTGTGTGTGTTTTTGTGTGTGTGTGTAGGTAAGAGGACAGCTTGCAGGAGCTGGGCCTATCCTTCTACCATGTAGGGCCTGTGATTTGAACTCAGGTTGTCGGACAACTCTAGCCATTTAATCTGCCCTAGGAAAGAGCCTTAATTTTCATAAATAAGAACATAGTTTAACACAGGCTAGTGTACAGATACATTTACCTAGGCACTTGATAATGTACCTAGGCACTTAACAATTTCAAGCCTTATAATGAAAATTTCCATTGTTTCTATTGAAATGTTTTTTGTTGGGGTTGTGTGATTTTACCTGGGGATAAAAATATAATTATTAAAAAATTATAACAACACTAAATGTCCTCTAGGATAGATAAAAATAGGTATAGAATTTCTTTGTTTTAGTAATTTTGCATCTCATTCAGTCAATATTTTCTGTTGTGTAGATTGCTGGGCTACAGAGATTCCTAAGTGTTTTATGTGTGCTAGGGATTAAATTCTGGCTTTTCCCATATGAGGCCAGCACTATACTAATGAGTCACATCCTCAGCTTCATATATGCTAATGAATTTATTTTTTTGCTCATTGTATACCCATTTTTCAAATCAAGCTCTGCTTCCTAAGGCCTTACTTAGTTTTTCTCTCAAGGGAGATCTGCCCTGAAGTACTGTGTGTAGCATCACCCAATGTTAGAGATATTTTTTTATTCCTTCATTTCTCAGTGGAGCATGGTTATATTACCTTTATGTGGGGGTGTCTCAGAGACCTTTTTTGCCTTTGAGTGTGGTCTAGAACTTATGACTTCATAGCTGAGAAACAGTAGTGCAAGCATTAGTTCAATGGATATGAACTTTATCGTGTGTTACATCAGAATGTTTGACTTCGATCTGACCAGTTAGTTTCAGTAAGGCTTCAGCTAAGTAGATTTTCATGTAGAATCTTCACTTTTATTAGCCACAGAAAATTCCCTCACTACCCTCAAACATGCACACAAACTTCTCTCATCGCTCTGTCTGCATTCTCCCTTGTGTATATGTGTATGCTTTTATGGTCGTCCTAGTGGCTTGGGAAAGGAAAAGAGGAGGCAAGAAGACTTGCTGTAGGCTACTGTTGATTACAAGCAGTCATATTTAGCAGTCAGCATCTTCAGGCTGGCTCTTGGCTGCCAGATACTAGTGCTGGAGGTGGCAGTCTTTTATTCGATACCTTACTTATGTTTTTACATTTAGATCCTTTTATGCATGCATAGTCATGCTGGTATAGAGCATGATGAGCAAAATGCATTTGTATTCATGAAACTAAATTTGATTTCCTAAATTTAAATAGCTGCTTTTAGTGTTCATTAGTGTAAATCTACAGTCTTCAAAGCAGGCTCTACCGTGATGCTTTGTGATTGGTTGCATGTGGTCTTCTTGCTGATTGGTTCACTTTGCTGAATGCTGTTTTCAAATGTCCTCTGTGTTCCTAAGTAGAACCTGTTCTACTTGGAAGTAATGATTTGCTTACTGTTAGAGTGAGGCCGATGTGGTCAGTACTGTGAAGACAGGCAATCGTAGTCTAAAATCACATTCAAAGAGGAACAAGTGCAGAGGAATTTGAGGGTTCTTTTGTTTTTGCGTTTCTTTCCCATACCCACCACTGCTGCTCCCTCACCTCCTCCCAGCCCTTCCTTAGCCCTTCTGCCCTGGTACCTCATTCATTCCCCAGGGAAGGCCAGGAATCTCAAGGTAAGTAAGTCTGGCACTTCCTGTTGAGGTAGGACTGAATCCCTCTCCTCAGTGTCAAGGCTGAGTAAGTGTGAGGAATTTGATTTTATCTGTTCGTAATGTTAGAGAGAGATGAACTGCCAAAGCTCTTTAGGGTAAAATTGACCTTGCCAGGTGGGACAGCCCCACACTCATAGTCCCAGAATGTCAGAGATAGGACCAGGAAGATGACAAGTTTAAACCAGATTGGCCTACAAGTCAATGCTTCAAAAAGGAAACAAAAGAATGAAGTTTTTAACCAAAATAGGCAATCTTTACCTTTTCTGACCTTGTGGGTTTTTTTTTTAAATGTTATTTATATATAACTTTTAGTGCTTAATTCTGAATAGAAAAGAAGAAAATTCTGCAAAACACTTGTGAAATGTAGCTAAGTGGTTAGTTAACAAGTCTTCAACTGGGCAGGTGGAGAGACAGAGAACGCTGTGAGTGTGAGCAAAGCACACCTGTACACCTACAAGAAACTATCACGGATGGATGCACTAAGTTTATTTTATTTAGTTTGTGGAAAAATAGTGTTTCGGTTCATATTAGAGTAGAATGTCTTTCACTTTTAACTTTAGATGATTTTGTCATTCAAGAAAAGGCACGAAAATGTAAAACAGCTCTTGTAGATAGATTAATTGTGAAACCATCGTTGGGAAGCAGGCTGCTGTGATCCACTCACTGTGCTGATATGTTAGCTTCAGAAACTGTAGCTGGAGCTGGCTCTGGCTGTGGCAGTGTGTTCCTGCAAGCCCAACCTCACATGACAGAGGCCCGGATCACACTTCCCAAACATTTGCTATTTGAGTCCCAGACAGATTGGCCTCAGTATATGACTGTGCCTTCAAATTTTACAAGAGGAATTGATACTTTATCCATTACTGGCTCTTGTAGCAGTTTTCTCAGCAGACCCTGGCTACAGTAGTTCTTTTGAGCCTTTACTGTTACATGTTGTGTGGTCAGATCATTAAAAGATTCTTTGTGTGCAGGTTACATGCCTATCTGGATAGCTGATCGCAGATTCTGTTGTCCGCTCTCACATTTGGGTTGTGATTTGGAAGGTCTTGAAGTTGCTTTGTTGGCACATTGGGAAGCCAAGGGAGCAAAGGGGCTTTGAGTGAAATTGGACCCGTGACCCAAACGTGGCAGTTCCAGGAGCTTGCCCTGGAGTGCTGTCTTGGGTCAGTACCTTCTTCTGTTCTCTTGAGAGAGTCTTCCCATTTTCTTCCTTCACTGACTAACCTCTGACACCCCAGGCCTGCATCTCTTTCCAACAGAGGTGAATAAACACTCTTGGTATGTGAAGGTTAAAGGCCCCATGGCCCCTGCAGGTGCCCTGAAGCAAATTTGTTCAGAATTAATTTGGCACCTTCAATGTGGTTTGTTTAGGATAGGAAACCAAATAGAACTCAATAGTGTATCTTGACTCTCAGGGCTTTGGCCTTTCGTTACAAACATGAGAAGAAATACAAGACTGAGAGCCAGTGACATTTACTCTTCAAAGGAAAGGTTTTGTCTTTCTGGGCCTGGTTATCTTATTGCAGAGTGAAAAAGAAAATGTTAATGGAAATCCAGTTGTCTCTGATATAGTGGAGGCCTTTATGGGAGTGATTGCTGACAAGAGAGGGAGAACACTGCTTTTCTGGGATGTAAGCCCCAGAAACAAGCCAAAGGAAAGGAACCCGGGGAAATGAGAATCTTAGGCTGCAGGATGCCCTGATGTGAATCTCCGCAGGAGTCAGCAGGTACCAGAGGAACATGCTCCTGTTGACAGCTCTCTTCCCTGCACCATGCTTTATTTGAGAGTCAAAATCTTTTCAGTGCAGACATAAAATTGAGCCACGGGACATAGTGGGAGAGATGTGGTGCTGTAAGGTACAAAAGAGAGTGTCTGTGTGATGCTCAGCAGTGGATGGCTTGGCTGATGGCATCTTCATTCTGTAACTGTGGGTGCCATTTAACAATCACAGTAGGATGATTCTGTCAGTAGAGCTGGCAATCTGGAAGTAAGAGGTATCAGAAAGAAAGACAGGAAGGAACAGATCCATTTATTGGCACACACACTTCTCACTTCTTGCAGAGTAAAGAATAAAACGTATGTTACACGTTATGTTTGACCAATATAGCTGGTTCTGGAGTCAGATGATTATATTCTGTTTAAAATAGGTGAAAACAAAAGCAGTATTTGATAATAAATCAGAATTAGTTTGGTAAAATGGTTTATTAAGAATCTTATAACTCAGTAGTGTGCTTGCCTAGTATGTTTGAGGTCCCCGGCTTGATTCCCAGCATAGCATAAACCAGGCATCATGGTACAGGCCTTGGAATCCTTGTTGGGGAGCTGAAGGCAATGTGGTTAAGAGTTCAAGTCCAGTGTCAGCCTACAGAAAGCTCACAGCCAGCCTGGGCTACATAGACCTTGTTTCCTGTTTCTTTTTGTTTGCTTTTTAAGGAACCATGAAAGAATGCTTTTCTTTAGAAGATAATTGATATCATTAGAATAGGAATACCATTATCTCATTGGAAATCCTGAATGACTTTGTCCCTTATGAATGTTCATCAAATACATTTTGTCACTTACTTAGGATTTTACAGTAGAGAACCTTTTTTGGAATTTTATTGCAGTCTTGTCTTTTCTAGGAGATATAAAGTGTTTTCCTCTTTGTTGGTAAATGTATAATGAATTACTGACTTGAGAATAAGTGGATGAGACGAAGGAGAGGAGAGGTATAGGAGCCCCTGAATTCAGTGATATTCCAGCTCAGGAATATTTGTAAAGCATGTTCTCAGTGTGGGGCTAGCATAATGCTTGGAGCAGAGGACTGTCACCCCTGAGATCTTGGGCAGAGTGTTAATGTCCTTAGTCCCTTAGCCCCTTCTTTCTGTGAAATAATTCTCCTTCCAGTCCTCCCTCAGGGTTGTTATGGGGATTTGAGTTAACATAAGCCCTTAGGAAAGTGCCAGCTCCTAGTTCTACACATGGCTGCTGTGGCTATTGCTTTGCTAGTATGCCAGCTGGCTTGCTTGACAGCCTATAACTATAGTGATGGACTTAAATCCCTTACTGAAACAGTTATTTCTGGATGTCTCCTCTGATTGAGAAGATTGAGTTCAAGTCAGAAAACTAGACAAAGACTCACGAATTTCTTTGTAAAAATAATGTAATGGATCACTTGGAGACATCAGTTAGTGCCCATGTGGGCAGTGCCCTGTTCTGGCTTCCCCCCTTTGTTTGGTGGCATCAAGTTTGAACAGTTGATGTATGGGAGAGAGTTGGCAATTGTGATTCTTAAAGGGATACAATGCAGGAATTTTCCTAGCAGTCGCTAGTCTTGTATTGTTATTAATACTGTTATTCACCTAGAGAAAACTTGGAAGACAGTTATCTGTTAGTATTGAGATCCTGCAGGGAGCAAGCTCAGTTGTTTTTGAAGAATATGCAGCCAGTTCAGCGGTCATACACCTTTCCCATTGCTGGCTGTATTTGGCTGTTTAACTTCCAGTGTCGTGCACACCCAGACTTTTCAATTACAGCATTAAAACTGAAAGATGGATACTGTATTTTGATTGTCTTTCTTTCATCTCTTCTTAGATTAAGTTTTCAAATTGCTTGTCTTATTTATCAGTATTTCTGGTCAGAAATTGGAGTTCTGTCTGATACATCCTCTTTGCAGTGGGGTGGGGCTTAGGGCAATTGTATAAGTATATGGTTTATTTGAATGATTTGCTTTGGTTTGACCCAGTTAGCCTGCAGCCAGCTGAACTGATTGATTCTAATGTATGCCACTGTTCCCCCGCTCCCACCCAATAATGTTGAACTGGAGTGGAACCACTTACTGTGTTGAATGCTCTCTTCTAAGGCACACAGATGTTTATTTACATAGGACATTTATGTAATAATACTTGCACTTTAATCTTGTGGTAGGCAAGATGTAGCTTTGTAAAAGGCACATTTTTTCCCCTTGGCTTGGCTTTCTGGTATGAAATTTGATCTGTTAACTAGCAGTCAAAATAAAAGTCTTTAAATATATTGACAACAGTTATATGGTCAATTTTATATATACTTGTGAAGTAAATAAGCATGATCAATAATAATGATAAAATTTAATACTTACTTAACATTTACTTTGTGTAAGTTGCTAGCTTGAGCTTACTATGTCGAATACCACCATGGATAGGAGAAATAACTGCTACTGTTCTACATAGCGCAGTTGGGTGACTGTGGCTGATAACAGTTATATCCAGGCAGCAGAACGCCTAGTAGACTTTTGGGTAGTCCTGACACAAATGATAGGTTGAGGTGATGGATATGGTAGTTACCTGGTTCTTATTACACACTTAGTGTATAGATCAAAATGTATACTATGCCATAAATATCTATAGCTTTGTGGCAATAAAATATATGTGTATTATAAACAGGTCACACTAAACAGTCCTACTACTTTTAAAAGATGAAATAAGAAAGCATGAGATATACTAGCAAGTTTTTTAGTCAGTTTTGTTATTCCTGACTTTAGCATCTGAGCTATTGGTCTTTCTTCCATTTTTATTATCTTTCATGTTATAAATTGTCATGGTAGAAAGTCAATGGCACTTCAGACCTGGTAGTTTAGATTGTATGTACACATGTAAGAAACACAAGAGATGGAGATGCATCTTGAGGATGACATAACGAGAATCATTGTTTCCATACGCCAAGAGATAGGATTTATTATTTGATCCTAACAGAGTAGCTGTAACTACAGCAGGGGGCTACTTAACAGTAACTCTTGTCTGAGGTTGAGGTATTTATCAATCTTGATGATAGTAGGGAGGGTGTTGGTGAATGAGTACCTGGAACCCATGTTCCTTCCTTTCCAGTCTCTTGTCAACCATTTTATTTGGCCAAACTCAACTGGAAGCCAGAGGAAGAGGGATCTTTGACTGTAGTGGTCAGTTTCTTCTGGCCTGGATTTAATTTGAGACAGATGGAAGGTCTGCAAGGAAAATAGAAAATATCCAGTTCACAGATGCATTACTGAGAAAATAGTTTCTCGGTATCAACAAAAATGTCTCTAAATCTTTTAATCTGCTTTTCTTCCCAATCATAGTAACATGAATGTAGGTAAAACTCTCTCCTTATAGTTGTCAGAGTTACAGATTTTGGACAGATTAACTCTGGACACACTTTTTCTTTTTTTTCATTTCTTTCTTTTTAAAAATATGCATAACATTTCTAATACTGTCCATTTTTGGTAGGTTTAGTAGTGATTTACAAAATAGTGATATACATTTTGAATATTTAATAACACAACATATATTCACATTTTACCATTCTTATTAACTCTCTTATTTTTTAAATCTTTAACCACCCCTCACAACCCAGGACCTCATGCATACTAGCCAGGGTTTTTACTACTGAGTTATATACCCTTATTCCTTTTTGTTATTTTTCTTTTGAGGCTTCATCTTAAGTTTCTTTATAACATGGTATAATAGTAAGTAAGGTTCTCAGCTTTTCTTTGAGAAGATTTGTTTGTATTTATGCCTACTTTGGAAGGATATTTTTGCTGGGTATAGAATTTCAGTTCTTCAGTAGTCCTAGTTTTTTTAGAACTTATACTTGTCATCTGGATTCTATAGATACTATTGAGAAATCAGATGTTTTAATCTGTTTTGAATCTTTACAGTTTCTTTTTTGGGGTGATTTAAATAAACTCTCTCTCTCACTGTGTGTGTGTGTGTGTGTGTGTGTGTGTGTGTGTGTGTGTGTGTACATGTACGCATGTGCCCCCACAATTGTATGGAAGTTAGAGGACAACTTGTCGGAGATGGTTCTTTTTGAATATCATGTAAGTTCTGGGGATTTAACTCAGTTTATCAGGCTTGGCACAAGCACCTTTATATGCCTGCCCACATCTTAGTTTTTTAATATCAATTTTCAGTATTTTTATTAGAATAGGTTGAAGGTTATATTTATTCTCAGCTTCCTACACTTTCTATATTCTTTTTTTTTTTTTTAAAGAGAGTAAAAGAGACTGGAGCATTAAATATTTGTTTAAAGAACGTATAGTTTCTCTTTTTAAATTAAACATTGTATGTGTGCATACACTTTTGCACATACACACCTAGTGTGTGTGTAGAAGTCAGAGGACACTTTTGGGAGTTGGTTTCTCTTTCTACCATGTGTTCTTTGTATAAAACCTAGATTATGAAGTTTGCAAGGAAAGTGCTTTTATCAGCTGAACAATCTCTCTGCCTCCTGGTTCCCCTTTGGCAGCTTTACACATTTCTAATTAACATTAGCCCATAATTACCGGGCCCTCATGTGTAGCCCAAGATGACCTTTGTTCATGCCTGTTCTTCTGTCTCATCTCCTCCAGGGCTACCATGCCAGCCAAACATGGATTCTTAACAGAATGGTTGTTATTATTGTGGAAGCCACCTGGAAAGGCCAAGGAAATATAACAAAATTTCTTTTCTTTTATATGGGACTATCCTTGTTTATTCCCAACACCATGTAAACAAATTATTGCCTGTTATAGTTTAAGAAAATGTAACATGGCTTTGTTAGCTTCCTCTTTTGTCTTATAATTTTATGATTAGTAATGCATTTTACATGCCAGCCCCTTGCCCCTGCATGCCTTCTCTTTAAAGCTTTGGAGACAGGTGTAGTTGTTTGAATGAGAATGTGCTTCATAGGGTGAGAATGCTTGGTCCCCAGTTGGTGGAAGAGATTTGGGAGGTGTGACCTTGCTGGAGGGAGTATGCCCAGTATTTGTAGTGTTTCCTGCTCTCTGCTACATGTCTACATTTGAAGACAGGTGCTCTCAGCTTCCCCTCCTGCTACGGTGTCTGCAGCTTGTGGCCATGATGGACTCTCGTTCCTCTGGAACTATAAGCCCAATAATCACTCTTCCTCTTCAGGTTGTCGACTTAGTCCCAGTGTTTGATCACAGCAACAGAAAAGTAACCACTATGTAGGGTCTCTTCAAGATGGCCAGCCTCTAATCTGTGATCCTCCTGTGTCAGCCTCTTGAATGCTGGCATTGCAAGTGTTCGCAACCCTGCCCAGCTGACAAATGCTCGTTGAAGAAAAGCATGCCAGTTTTGAAACATTATCTAAAGTTATGGATTTTGAAAATAGTAGAAGATTGTGATTTAAAAAGACAAGTTATTTTATCTAATGAATTTGTAATTAAGGCCACCATACTACTGAAGTATTTTTCATTCCACACACCAAATTTATTTTATATTACTGTCAGCAAAATCTTCATAGTATTCCTATTATTCAAAACAAAAACACAGGGGAAAAGGAAGCAAAGAAAAGGGAAATTTTTGTGACTTTAAAATATGTCTTTTTAAATTGCCATTAAACTGTCTTACAGTAAAAACGATGAACTACTTTTCTTTTGATTTTAATCTGAAAAAAGATTTGTGTACTGAACCATGTCAGCCAGATATTTGAATTATTAGGTTGATATTGCAGGGTGGAAAGTATCTGAAGAATTTTTATTTTTGAAAGGTTATGTTATGAAAAGTTTGTTTTGTAAGAGTAGCCACACAAAAAGCATGCACCTCTGCTATTACCTAGAATCTAAGAAGAGATAGCTTTGCAAAGACTCCCACGTATGTGGGGCAGTTACTCTCACAGGTTGTTCTAGATACCACAGTAATTTGCTTCATATTTTAAGCATTAAAAAATTCCCTCAAATTCTATCTTCAAGTGACTCTAGCATGATGTATTATAGAAGAAGTATAAAATAAGATGCTTTGGCAGATAATTGAGATAGCAAATTTTGTAAGCAATCTATTGAGTGAAATGATATTTGTAGGAACAGTCCCTGTGAGCAGTGTCTGTGAGGAGTCCTGAAGCTGTGGAAAGGGGCATTCTGTCCTAGACGCCAGCAGTCTGGTTATTGCCAGTGATTTCTCAAGTGTAACTTTAACTCTCATTTTGTAGCATGTATTTGCCTTTAGTGTGTCACCTAACTGTGTGCATTCAGTAACAAAATTAAGATTTTTCTTTCTTTTATAGGCTATCTTTATTGGATAAGAAGTCATGTGGTATTTTGAAGTCTTTTGAACCCCAAGGGTGTTTACAGTCTATAGTAATGGTAGTAACAGATGTAATTAGCAACCATAAAGAAAGCCATTTTCCTTCCTTGCCTAGAAGGGTACATGCTTTCGGTTTTTTATATATATATATATATTCGTTCATGGCTTGCTATAAATCATGTAAAATTTGAAATAATCTTTACTAGTAATCAAACATGCTCTAAAAACATCCTCTTTAGTTTGCTCTATGCTTTAGTAAATGCTTGTTTTATAGAAATTTCTTAGTTTTAAAGACAGATATTCACAGTATCCTGTAACAAAAAATGTTATCAATTCAGGTTATGTTCCAATACATTGGGATGATTTATTTATTGCTGAATGTGGTTATAAAGTACTAAGTTTTATAAAACTCATCCTCTACCTGGTGAAAATGTGTAGTTGGTTTGTGTTCTCAGGTCCTTGGGCATCTGGGTGACTGATAGTAACCCTCCAAAAGCTCCCCCACTATTTAGAAGTATGGTGCTACAACAGTGTACCCTGCCCCCAAACTATGAATGAAGTTAGCAAGGACTGGATTTGGAAGATGTGGAAGTTTGAAGCCCTCTCTGCTCTTCTGAGAGGAAATGGTCAGCACAGGCTTTTTCTCCAAAGCAAACTGGGAAAGCAGATTTCCAGGTTTATTTTTTAGTGGTCATCCTAAACTTTTAGGTAACAGTAGAGATCAAGTGTGTACATCAGTGAGTTTTGAAAAGTATTTCAGCTGGGATGTACTAAAGAATTATTATTGTAGGGATTCCTGGCATTCCACATAGCTGAGCCTACTGGCTCAGGTGGGATGTACCTTGCACTGAGGCACGCCCCTGGGCGTGGCTGCGTAAACCCTGCAGCACTGAGTATGGAAGCACCTCCCTGGACCATGACTGGACCCAGAAGCACCTGTCTGGATCCGGAAGCACCTCTCTGGACCCATGACGCATACCCATGCACGCCCCTTCCCTTAAAAGCAGCTGCAAGCGCGTGCTCGGTCCTTTTTTCTTCTGTGTCCCCTGACTTCTTTCTTGCTCCTCTGTCTCTTTACCTGCCTGGGACTTTTCTCTTAAATAAATACCATATGTGGCCTTGTCAGTGTGTGCTTGCTTTTACATGCGGAACTAACAATTATTGCTAAGATTTTTTTCATAAGATATTAAAATTTTGATATTTGGTATTTTTGTAAATATGGAACTACAGAAAAGCACAATTTATACCAATTCTGTATTTAGAACTGCCATTTCTAACTGAATTTTGAAGACTCTAGTGAGAGTCTTCATATCAATCAGTTGATAATATACTTAAATCACCAGGGAGGTAGTTTTATCTTAAGTATATGTATATATGTGTATGGTGTGTGTGTGTGTGTTTGTGTGTGTGTGTGTGACTGTGCGTGTGTCCGAGTGTGCCTGGAGAGGTCAGGGGACAGGCTTGGCTGTGGGTCCTTGCTCTCTCTTTGTAAGAGTATTGAGATGTGCATT
Source organism: Sigmodon hispidus (assembly GCA_004025045.1). Taxonomy (NCBI): domain Eukaryota; kingdom Metazoa; phylum Chordata; class Mammalia; order Rodentia; family Cricetidae; genus Sigmodon; species Sigmodon hispidus. The sequence continues at coordinate 70,950 of PVIH01006734.1, read as the reverse complement.
AGTATTGCTGGGAATCTGAACTCAGGTCCTCACACACTTGACTTACAGTGGCCTTTGCTCCAAACCTTTTGAGGTAGTTTTGGGAGGTGAATAGATATATTTTTTGTAATTTTGGAAAATGCATTCTACAGATCACTGTGTTATAAGAGTTATCTTTTTTCCTTATTTTTTATTATGAATAAAGTCTCATTTTTTATTCATGTATCCCCTTGTTCAAACTCCCTTCCCCCTTCTTCCCTACCCAGTCACTCTCTCTTCTCCCCATCTCCTTATCTCTTCCCCAGCAAGGGCAGAAGGTCCCAAGGTCCCAATATGGCTTAGTTCAGCATCTACGCCTGATAGATCCAGTTTCCTTACCCCAACATCAAGGCTGAGTCAGGTGTTCCTCTAGAGGGAGTGTCATCCAAGGTGCCAGTTCAAGGTGTTTCAGATCTCAAGCTGTTCAGTGGTTGTGGTTTGCAGCTTGGGCATGCTTTGCTTTTAGCTTTTTTGTTTCGAGTCCACTAATGAGTAAATATATCTCCTGCTTTTCTTTCTGGATTTGAGATACCTCACTCAGGTGGATATTCTCTAAATCCATCCATTTGCCTGCAAATTTTAGGATATCATTTTTTTCTTACTGCTGAGTAGTACTCCATTATGTAAATGTACCACAGTTTGTTAATCCATTCTTCAGTTGAGGGGCATCTCGGTTGTTTCCAGGTTCTTGCTATTATGAATAATGCTGCTGTGAACATAGTTGAGCTAATGCCTTTGGAGTGCAAATGTGCATCTTTAGGGTATATGCCCAATAGTGGTATTGCTGGGTCCTTGGGGAGATTGATTCCCAGTTTTCTGAGGAACCGCCATACTGCATTCCAGAGTGGCTGAACAAGCTTACACTCCCACCAACAATGGAGGAGTGTTCCCCTTGCTCTGCAACCTCTCCAGCATAGGCTGTCATCTGTGTCTTTTATCTTAGCCAATCTGACAGGTGTAAGGTGATAGCTCAAAGTTGTTTTGATTTGCATTTCTCTGTTGGCTAAAGATGTTGAGCACTTTATCAAGTGCCTTTCAGCCATTCGTAATTCTTCTGTTGAGAATTCCTTTTTTAGTTCTGAACCCCATTTTTTTACTGAGTTATTCAAGGTTTTGGGCTCTAGTTTTTTGAGTTCTCTATATATTTTAGAGATCAGTCCTCTGTCACTTGTAGGGATGGTGAAAATCTTTTCCCATTCTGTAGGCTGTCGTTTTGTCTTATTGACTGTGTCCTTGACTTTACAGAAGCTTCTCAGTTTCAGGAGGTCCCACTTACTGATTGTTGTTCTTAGTGTCTGTGCCACTAGTGTTATATTTAGGAAGTGGTCATCTGTGCCAATTTGTTGGAGGGTATTTTCCACTTTCTTTTCTATCAAGGTCAGCATGGCTGGGTTTATGTTGAGGTCTTTGATCCATTTGGATTTGAGTTTTGTTCAGGGTGATAGGCTTGGATCTATTTGCATTTTTCTACACACTACCAATCAGCTATGCCAACACCATTTGTTAATGATACTATCTTTTTTGAGCCTTTTTGTCAAAGATCAGGTGTTCATAGGTTTTTGGATTAATGTCAGGACCTTCAGTTTGATTCCATTGATCCACAAGTCTGTTTTTATGCTAGTACCAGTCTGTTTTTATTACTGTAACTCTATAGTATACTGTGAAGTCAGGGATGGTGATGCCTCCTGAAGTTCTTTTGTTGAGCAATATTGTTTTGTCAATCCTGGCTTTCCTGCTATTCCAAATGAAATTGAGTATTGTTCTTTCAAGATCTGTAAAAAATTGTTTTGGGATTTTGATGGGAAGTGCATTGAATCTGGAGATTACTTTTGGTAGAATTGCCATTTTTACTATGTTGATCCTACTTATCTAGGAACATGAGAGGTCTTCCCATTTTCTTATATCCTCTTCAATTTTTTTCTTTAATGATTTAAAATTTTTGTTAAATAGATCTGTTACTTCTTTGGTTATAGTTACTCCAAGGTATTTATTGCTATTTGCAGCTATTATAAAGGGTGATAATTATCATTTCTTTTTTAACTCATTTCCCTTATTTCTTTTTTGGCCCTTTTATCTTTAGTGTATAGAAGGGCTACTGATTTCTTTGAGTTAATTTTGTATCCTGCTACATTGCTGAAGGTATTTATCAGCTGTAGAAATTCTCTGGTAGAATTTTGTGTATCACATATGTATACAATCATATCATCTGCAAATATAGTTTCACTTCTTTTCCAATTTGTATCCCCTTAAACTCCTTTCATTCTCTTATTGCTTTGCTAAAATTTTGAGAACTATATTGAATATATAAGGGGAGAGAGCATAGCCCTGTCTAGTTCCTGATTTTAGTGGGATTGCTTTGAGTATTTCTCCATTCAGTTTGATGTTGGCTGTTGCCTTTTTTTAAATCACCTTTATTATATTTAGATATTTTTTTTCTGTATTCTTGATCTCTCCAGGACTTTTATCATAAAGGAGTGTTGGATTTTGTCAAAGGCTTTTTCAGCATCTAAGGATATGACCATGAGGTTTTTTTCCCCCTTCAGTTTGTTTATATGATGAATGACATTTACAGTTTTTTGTATGTTGAACCATCCCTGCATTTATGGGATGAAGCCTAATTGATCGTGGTGGATGGTATTATTTATATATAGTTGTATATGGTTTGCTACAATTTGTTGAGAATTTTTGCATCAATATTCATGAGGGAAATTGGTCTGTAATTCTCTTTCTTGGTTGCGTCTTTGAGTGGCTTGGGTATTAGGGTAATAGTGGCCTCATAAAAAGAGTTTGGCAATATTCCTTCAGTCTACTGTATGAAATAGTTTGAGGAGTAATGGTAGTAATTCTTCCTTGAATGTCTGATAGGATTCTGCACAGAAACCATCTGGACCTGGGCGTTTTTTACTTGGGAGGCTTTTAATGACAGCTTCAATTTCCTTTAGTGTCTTTTTAGGCAGTTAATCTGGTCTTCATCTAATTTTGGTAAATGGTACCTGTACAAAAAGCTGTCCATTTCTTCTCCTTTTCCATTTTTGTGGCATATAGATTTTTAAAGTATGACCTGATAATTCTCTGGATTTCCTGGGAGTCTGTTGTTATGTCCTCTTTTTCATTTCTGATTTTGTTGATTTGGATTCTTTTTCTCTTTGTCTCTCTCTCTGCTTTTTAGTTTGGATAAGGGCTTATCTATCTTGTTGAATTTCTCAAAGAACCAACTCTTTGATTCATTGATTGAACCAGTATTGTTCTTTTTGTTTCAATTGTATTGATTTCAGCTCTAAGTTTGATTATTTCCTGCCATCTACTTCTTCTAGGTAAGTTTGCTTCTAATTGTTCTAAGGCTTTCAGCTGTGCTGTTAGTTCTCTAGTGTGGAATTTCTCTAGGTTTTTCATATAGGCATCTAGTGCTATGAATTTTCTTCTTAAGACTGCTTTCATTATGTCCCCCAAGTTTGGGTACATTGTGGATTCATTTTCGTTAAATTCTAGAAAGACTTTGATTTCTTTCTTAATTTCTTCCTTGACCAGAGGTAATTCAGTTGAGTGATGTTTAGTTTCCATGAGTTGGTAGGCTTTCTGTGGTTTCTGATGTTGTACTTTAGGCAATGGTGGATTATTTTTATTATTTTGTGTCTATTGATATTTGCTTTATGACCAATTATGTGATCAGTTTTAGAGAATGTTCCATGAATTGCTGAGAAATGTGTATATTCTTTTGTGTTTGGGTGGAAGATTCTGTAAATATCTATTAAATCCATTTGCATCATAACCTCTGTTAGACTCCTTATTTCTCTGTTGAGTCTCTGTCTGGTTGACTTATCCAGTGGTGAATGTGGGATATTGAAGTCCCACTATAGGGTGTGAAAAATGATGTGGTATTTGAGTTTAAGTAGTGTTTCTTTTACATAGATAGGTGTCCTTATATTAGGGGCATAAATATTCAGGATTGAAATCTCCTCTTGACCAATTTGTCCTGTGATGAATAAGTAACGTCCATTTGGTCCCTTTTAATTGATTTTAGTTTAAAGTTTACTTTGTTGGATATTAGGATGGCAACCCCAGTTTGTTTCTTAGAACCATTTGATTGGAAAATCTTTTCCCAACCCTTTACTCTGAGCCTGTGTCTTTCTTTGTGGCTGAGGTGTGTGTTTCTTGTATGCAGCAGAAGGATATCTTCTGTTTTTGTATCCATCTTGTTAGTGTGTATCTTTTTATAGGCGAGTTGAGTCCATTGATATTAAGGGATATTAGTGATCACTGATTAATATTTCCTGCTATTTTTGGTGGTAGCTTGTTTGTATTTCCTTTCTCTGGGCTATTGTTCTGTGGGATTATTGAATGTTTGTGGTTTCATGGGTGTATCTGGGATCCTTAAGTTGTAGTTTTCCCTCTTATGCTTTCTCAAGGGCTGGATTGGTAGATAGGTATTGTGTCAGTGTAACTTTGTCATGAAATATCTTGTTTACTCCATCTATGGTGATTGATAATTTTGCTGGGTATAGTAGTCTGGGTTGGTAGCCATGCTCTTTTAGTGTCTGTATAACTTCTGATCAAACCCTTCTTGCTTTCATTGTTTCCATTGAGATGTCAGGTGTTATTCTGATAGGCCTTCTTTTATAAGTAAGTTAGCCCTTTTCTTTTGCAGCTCTTAAAATTTTTTCTTTATTCTGTATGTTTTGTGAATTCATTGGAGGTCAAATCTATTTGATGTTCTGTAAGCTTCTTGTATCTTTACAGGCATTTTATTCTTTATGTTGGGAAAGCTTTCTTCTATGATTTTATTGAATACATTATCTGTGCCTTTGAACTGGTATTCTTTTCCTTTTTCTCTTCTTATTATTCTCAGGTTAGGTCTTTTCATTGCGTCCTAGATTTCCTGAACATTTTGTGTTATGGGATTTTTGGTTTTAGTGTTTTCTTTGACTTATTCATCCGTTTCTGCTATTGAGTCTTCCACTCCAGAGATTCTCTCTTCCATCTTTTGGATTCTGTTGGTGATGCTTGTATCTGTAGTTCTAGCTCTTTTCGTCAGATTTTTTATTTCCACCTTTGCCTCATTTTGTGCCTTTTTAATTGCTTGTATTTCAGTTCCTGGAATGTTTCTTTCATTTTTTGGTTTACCTTTTCTTGGTTTTCTTTCAAAGATTTGTTCATTTCTTTCAATTTTTTGTTTGTATTTTCTTCTATTTCTTTAAGGGAACTTTTTATATTCTCTTTTAAGGCTTCAATCATCTTCATAATGGTGTTTTTGGTGTTGTTTCCTTCTGTTTTCTCTTCATTGCTGTGTTCAGGTCTTGTAGTTGTAGAACCACCAGTTTTTCTGGTGTTGCCTTTTGTTCTTTATATTGTTATATGTATTCTTGCACTGGCATCTTCCCATAGCTCCAGTTGTGATAGCAATGAAAATAATTGTTTGGCTGGAATCAACACAACAAGAGGAACTGTCTTGAAGGGCCACAGCATTCGGAAGGTTGAGAAGCACTGCTGTAAGCCCTTCTTCTCAGTAGCAGTGGTTTTTAGACGCTGGAGTGTCAGGGTCTTTAAATGTCACGGACAGCGGGGCTGTAGGGACACCGGCTTCATGTTTTATAGGCAATTTTCAGGTGATTCTAATATATTGCTATACTGACGTGACCTGGGAAAGGGGGATCCAGTGACCCCAACAACCAAGACTTCAATTATTGCTAGAATTGAAACGTGGATGGTAATGGAATCCCCCAGAGGGGTCACTTACTGTTTTTGGAGGTTCTTTCAGGGATTTATGTCTGTGTAAAAACCACAAGAATTCCTGGGGAATCGGGCACCACATGTTGGGGTTACGTTTTTGACTTGGCATGATTTGAAATCACTTTACCCGGTTAGCTGACAGCAGGGGTCTATGAATGGAGAGGCCTTGTGCCTATGCAGGGGATGTGGCGGGAGGCCAAGGCGGGTGCCAGGAGACACTCAGAGTCTGTTTCTACATAGAAGGACTTTATTAGTGTAATAACAGAGAAGTTGTTAAAATGACAGAGGGGTAAGGGATGGAGAGAGGGAGAGAGAAAGCGGGGAGAGGAGGGGAGGGGAGGGAAGAGGAGGGAAGGGGAGGGAAGAGGAGGGGAGGGGAGGGGAGGGGAGGGGAGGAGGAGAGGGCTCCTGGAAGGAAAGAAGCAAGGGAAAGTGGAGGTGGTGGGACTCCTTAAATGGGAGTCCCATTTCTAGCTTCAGAGGCTAGAAAAGAATTTTGACATTGGAAACCACTAATTTAGAGTAATTTAGGATTAACATTCTTCTTTAGCTAGATTGGCTGCTAGAAGGTACATTAATTCATTGGCTTAGATACTCCATTTTACAAATGATGGTTAGATTTTTTTTTTTTTTTTGTCAACCTGACATAAGCCAGGGCCTTGTGGGTCGTCTTCAACCAGGCAAAGGCCCCCATGAGTTTGGCTGAGGACGTGCTCTGGAAACATGACAGGGGACCCAACCTGGAATATGATATCAGGGGCCAGTGTTTAACATTTAAGCTGTAAGTTAGCTTGAACTATGTGATGGTCCCTTTAAAGGGGAGAGAGGAGGAACATGCCAGGCCCAAAGGGATGTGGAGAGTGACCACTGCACAGGACTGGATGCAGGGTGCTGTGGTGGAGGCAAGTGTGCAGGCTGGGAGGTCTCCAGGGGGGCCTGGGGAGATCAGCACACAACAAATCCTCCTTGTTCTAAGGATTTTGATTTGAAATGGGAAATTGTTGCAGACTCCCATTTCAGGGAGTGATGTGATCAGATGGGCTTTTTAAAGAGGATTACATTTGTGAACTGTTGCCTAATTGTGGTACTGCTCCTGCCTTAGTCAGGTCCTCCCAGCAGAAGCGGGCTTGCCTTAGTGCTCTTTTCTCTCACTTAATATTCTCCTTACTCTGGGATTGTTTGAAGGCTGTTCTGACTTTTCTAAAAAATGTCTATGTATTATTAACATTTTGGTGACTTAAAAATAGCTTCCTACTGATATTAATTTATTTGATAGAATGTAATAAAACTTGTAAGGCGTACATTTTCGCATGTGACTTATTAAAAATGCTTAATTTTGAAAAGAATAATGTAGTCCGGAGACATTTGCATTTTTGTTGAATTAGCTCTCATGCAAAAAGAAGTCCCTTGCCAATGTTTTAACATTATTGTATTTACAGTGACATTTGTGTGCACGTACACTTCCTTCCTGATGCCTCTCTGACTGAAATGCCTTCCTTCTGTCCATCTCTTCTACTCTCATTTGGCCCCCAAATCCTCGGTGGAACTTCATTCATTTCTCAGGTTAACCTTTCCATGAGTCTTTTAAATATTATTTCACTTTGTTCATTCATTATGTTACTTTACATATGGTGTTTTTATTATTTATTTATTTTTTTTACAGTCACAATATTTAGTCTATTTGTATTTATAAAATTAAAGAATTTTATTATCTACCTTATCTTTGTGAGTCTAAAGTTTTATAATTATTATATCTTTTTTTCTATGTCTTTTTTTCTTCTTTATTTATTTTGTACTTATCAAGAAAAACAGTAAAATGAATTTAAAATGCTGATAAGTTAACAATAACTATAAAGAAGATAAAAATCATAAGCATGACTTATCAAGGGTGATAATGCAAATAAGATTGCTACACATATATTTACTTTGTGTTCAGCTTTCCCTCTGAATTTTTTTCTTCCATATTCAAGCTCCCTTCCCCCTCCCGCCACATCAGGTCATTTTTTCTTCTCCACAACTCCCCATCCCCTCCCTGGGCAGGGAGCAGACAGTCCTATGGTCCCACTGACCCAATAATGCTTGGATCAGTCTCCACTCCTGGCAAATCCAGTTTTGTCGCCCCTCCCTCAAGAGTGAGTCAGGTGTTCCTATAGGTGGAGTGGGATCCGAAGGGTCAGTCCAGGGTGTCTCTGATCCCAAGCTGTTCAGTGGTTGTGGTTTGCAGCTTGGGCATGCTTGGATTTTTTTCTTGTTTGTTTGTTTAGAGACCACTAATGAGTGAGTACATCCCCTGCTTATCTTTCTGAGTTTGTGATACCTCGCTCAGGAGGATATTCTCCAAATCCATCCATTTGCCTGCGAATTTTAGGATATCATTTTTTCTTACTGCTTAGTAATATTCCATTGTGTACATGTACCACAGTTTGTTAATCCATTCTTCAGTCGAGGGACATCTAGGTTGTTTCCAGGTTCTTGCTATTACAAATAATGCTGCTATGAACATACTTGAGCTAATACCTTTGGAGTGTGAATGTGCCTCTTTAGGGTATACACCCAGAAGTGGTATTGCTGGGTCCTTGGGGAGATTGATTTTCAATTTTCTGAGAAACCGCCATATTGCATTCCAAAGTGGCTGAACAAGCTTACACTCCCACCAACAATGGAGGAGTGTTCCCCTTGCTCTGCATCCTCTCCAACATAGGCTGTCATCTGTGCCTGTTATCTTAGCCAATCTAACAGGTGTTAGGTGGTATCTCAAAGTTGTTTTGATTTGCATTTCTCTGATGGCTAAAGATGATGAGCACTCTTTCAGGTGCCTTTCAGCCATTCGTAGTTCCTCTACTGAGAATTCCCTTTTTAGATCTGTACCCCATTTTTTTGATTGGGTTATTCTTTGCGGTTGAGGTGTGTTTCTTGTAGGCAACAGAAGGATGGCTTCTGTTGTTGCATCCATCTTGTTAGTGTGTGACGTTTTATAGGAGAGTTGAGACCATTGATATTAAGGGAAATTAGTGACCATTGATTCATATTTCCTGCCATTTTTGGTGGTAACTTGTTTGTATTTCCTTTCTCTAGGGTATTCTTCTGTGGAATTATTGTTTGTGATTTCGTGGATGTATCTGGGGTCCTTAGGTTGTAGTTTTCCCTCTAATACTCTCTGTAGTGCTGGATTGGTAGATAGATATTTTTTCAGTCTGACTTTGTCCTGAAATACCTTGTTTACTCCATCTATGGTGATTGATAATTTTGCAGGGTATAGTATTGTAGTTTGGCAGTCATGCTGTTTTAGCGTCTGTATAACCTCTGACTAAGCCCTTCTAGCTTTCATCATTTCCATTGAATAGTCAGGCGTTATTCTGATGGGTCTGCCTTTATATATGAGTTGGCCCTTTTCTTTTGCAGCTCTTAAAATTTTTTCTTTGTTCTGTATGTTTTGTGTCTTGATTATAATGTGGCGCGCTGACATTTTTGGGGGGTCATATCTATTTGGTGTTCTGTAAGCTTCTTGTATCTTTATAGGCATTTCCTTCTTCAGGTTAGGGAAGTTTTCTTCTATGATTTTATTGAAAACATTATCTGTGCCTTTGAGCTGGTATTCTTCTCCTTCTTCTATTCCTATTATTCTCAAATTAGGTCTTTTCATGGTGTCCCATATTTCCTGAACATTTTGAGTTATGGCTTTATTAGTTTTACTATTTTCTTTGACTGATATATCTATTTGAGCTACTGAATCTTCCACTTCGGAGATTCTGTCTTCCATCTCTTGAACTCTGTTTGTTATGCTTGTATCTGTGGTTCCAGCTTTTTTCTTCAGATTTTCTATTTCCATCTTTGCCTCATTTTGTGCCTTTTTTATTGCTTCTATTTCAGCTTTTAGTTCCTGGCATGTTTCTTTCATAGATTTGTTCATCTCTTCCAATTTTTTGTTTGTATTTTCTTCTA
>PVIH01006734.1:44547-61163 GCA_004025045.1 Sigmodon hispidus | reverse complement strand
TAATATCTTCTTTGAGAGCTTCGATGATCATCAAAAAGGAATTTTTGATGTTGCTTCCTTCTGTTTCCTCTTCATTGCTCTGTTCAGATCTTGTATTTGTAAGATCTCTACTTTCTTCTGGATTTACCTTATTGTTCTTTGTATTATTATGTAAGATTTTGCACTGACGTTTGCCCATGGCTTCAGTGGTTCACGATTAAGTTGCTCCAGGTCAGTTGTGGCACTCTGGCTTGTGCGCCTCCTGTCACCTCTCTGGGCGGGGTCTGAGTCTGTCCTTCAGGGACCCCAGTCATTATCTGTTCGCTCAATTGGAGGTAGAGGTGGGTAGCCGAGCAAATTCCCTCAGCAGCAGCTGTGGTTATGGTGACAGGCAGACTTTATCTGCGCCTGCTAGAGAGTGCACTGGGACTCACTCTGCAGACAGCACCTGGTCCCGAAAGCAGAACTGGAACCGATGGGAGCTCAACTCTCCCTCCCTGGCTGGGATATAGGCGCTTGGGCCTGGTGACCCCTCCTCACCTCTGGGCAGGGTCTGAGTCTGTCCTTCAGGGACCCCTGTTGTTATCTGATCACTCAGTTGGTGGTGGAGGTGGGTAGCCGTGCAAATTCCCTCAGCAGCAGCTGTGGGTATGGTAACAGGCAGACTTTATCTCCATATGATGTTTTTAAAAGATATATTTCATTGCTTTATTTTGTGTGTTGTGTGGGTATGTGTGCATGTGAATGTAGATGTCTGTGGGAGCCAGAGGCTTTGAATCCCTCTACACTGGAGTTACAGGTGGTTGTTAGATACCTGACCTGAGTGCTGCTAACAGAACTTCATCCTCAATGAGAGCAGAACGTGCTCTTAAACCACTGAGCTAAGTAGACTGCACACAGTGCAAGCGCTCAGCAAGATGAAGGAGGGGGAATCTTGAATTTGAACTACCTTGGGCTGTTTATGATATTGTTCATAAAACCAAACAGCTACACCTGAACAGAATAGGATATAAGTCCTTTTTCCCCTCACTTACTGGAGAGGACCGTTAAAACTATAGGAATTTATTGTGCAAACAGTTCTGCCTGCATGACAGAAGAGGGCACCAGAGCTCATTATAAATGGTTACGAGCTACCATGTGGCTGCTGAGGATTGAACCTAGGACCTCTGGAAGAAGAGCCAGGGCTCTTCACCTCTGAGCCATCTCTCCACCTCAAAAGGAATTTAAAATATATTACTATTATGTTTGAAATGGGATCCTGCTCTTTATAGCATTCTTTGATTTAGTTATTATATAGCCTAAGATGGACTCAAACTCAATCCTCCTGCCTCAGCATCCACTGATATTGTATTGTATACTTCAACACTCACTAATTTAAAAATACAATTTTGAACATAGTATCATATATCTACATAGTGAGGAGTAGGGAAATAGTAATCTTTATTTTTAGTCATGATGTAGAAACTGAAGGAGAATGAGTAAATGCAGGATTTCTCCTCACTTGGACCTTCCGATTTGGGGTACAATCTACAGTATTTGCCAGATATTCAAGCTCTTGTATACCCTTCTTATTACTTTAAAATCATTGACCAGTTTTCTACCTTCATCCCATTAGAGAGAAAGGCAAACCTAGCTGTGTCTATGCCCTGTGCTTTGCCCTCCTCCACAAGGACTCCCCAGCCCTAACCCTGTGCATATCATATCTGTTCTTGTGTCCAGCTTGACTGTTTTATTTTTATTTTTTGATATTGAGTCTACAAAGATCAGCTAGGTCTTGGAACTTCAGATATGCCTCCCTTAGCCTCAGTGCTAAGTTTGTAGCATGTGCTTCACACTTGACCTAGTTTGATTCTTGATTACGCGGTTATGAGACCCTCAAAGAGACCACCATAAATGCAAACTCTCTGAAATGCAAAAGCAAAGTTTATTGAAAAGTTCAAGGCCAGAGCCTCCTGATTGATACACACCTGACCAAGAAGTAAGTTATACAGTCTCTCAGGCCAAGTGGAGACTTTGCTACTCTTCAAACCCCGGCCCGGGGACACATCCCCCAAGACTCCAGCCACACCCAGCTCTGCCCTAAACTAAAGAAAGCTGGTAGAGTGTGCCTAAGCCCAATTTCCAGCAAAACATAGGTGGAGAGACATCCCACGGGCCAAACCCTGACCAGTCTACAATCTGTATCATGACACTCCAGCAACTAGACCACCTGAGCCTCCTGATACACAGCTGACCAAGAGCTGACTAAGAACAACCCCTGTGACAAGAGGAGACACACAGCTCCTTGGCTTACAGCCAACTAAGAGCCGACTAAGAGCAGCTCCTGCTATTATTGGAGACACTCAGCGCTCAGGCCCACAACTGACTAAGAGCTGACCAAGAGCTGACCAAGAGTGAACCGAGGAAGTAATGGGCAGGTACCAGTGCAAGAACACATATAACAATACAAAGATCAACAAGATACCACCAAAAAAGCAAGTGGTTCTACAGCATCAAGACCTGAGCATAACAATGACAAGGAAACAGCAGGTAACAACCTTGAAAACAACTTTATGAAGGTAATAGAAGCTTTAAAAGAAGATATTAAAAACGTCCTTAAAGAAATAGAAGAAAATACAAAGAAAAATTGGAAGAGATTAACAAATCCCTGAAAGAAAATAATGAAAACCAAGAAAAATCAAACAGGTGAAAGAAACATTCCAGGAATTAAAAATCAAGATAGAAGCAATAAAGAAGGCACAAACTGAGGCAAAGTTAGAAATAGAAAACCTGAAGAAATGAACCAGAGCTACAGATTCAAGCATAACTCACCTTGGGACTTTTTGGCCTTTTTGGGGAGAGGATGGAGGGAATGGGGATGGGGGAGGCTGAAGACTGACTGGAAGGGGTAGGGAGGGGGAGCAAGTGGATACATGGATAAAAAAGACTTTATTTTATAAATTAAAAAAAAGAGAAAAGTACAAGTCTTGGCAGGGACCCTGTCTGAGAGTGTTGTCATAGCAGCGTCCAGAGGGGGTACCTGCCCTTCTGCAAGCTGAGTTTTTTAAAGGCAAAACCCATGAAGTTACACATCAATTAGGAGTCTCAGTAAGGATACAATTCTGAATAAGTCGATTATTAACAGGGGATTCTTGCCTGTTGTTTGTCAAACCTTCCTCTATAGACTGTCTCCTGTGTTAGACTTTCCACGGTTAATTAGTTCCTATCAGATGGCCTTAGGCTGTCTCCTGTTTTGTACTTTGTACTCAGAGTTCTGAGAATTCAAAACTCAGGCCTGTTTCAAGCTGAGGTTAGGGGCTTGCTTAAAATGGAGGCGCTGCCCTGGCTCTTCATTGTTTCTTCCCAGCACTTGGCACTGTTGAATGCTCTATGCCTTTGTTTATTTTTGTTCATTGCTTTCCTCTCCTCCTTGGAGTCTGAACTCCTGGAAGCCAGGGCTTTTGTGTCTTTTCTTCACTGATATTCTTACTCTGGAACTGTGCCTGCTACATCTTTGTTACTGAATAGATATTCGCTGAGAGACTTGTTTTGGCTTTTAGTAAAAACACTTTGTCTGAACATGCCACACTCTGATGTGTGTGTCCATGTTAAAGTCTGGTGTGGTGCCACCTCCAATGATGGGTCCTCTCCCTCACTGTCGGAGTTTGATGGTCTTCCTTATGTTTCCATAGTCTCCCTTGACAACATGTCTGCATCTCCACTATGCTCCCAGAGCTCCGATAGGAGTGCTCGGAGCAGCTTGTCTGTCTTTAGCCTCTAGAATGGATTCTGGACACAGGTGCTAATTGATTTCTACAGCACTGAATGAAGCTGTAGTGAGTCAAACCCTTCTAAAGATATTCTGTGTCCAAAGTAAAAAATAGCCACTTCTAAGAGTTACATCATTTTCTTTTTTCTAGTTAGCAATTTCTTGTTTAGTCTGCAAATATAAGTTAGTCTGATTTAACAGTCTTATGTAGGCTGAAGTGAGTCTAATAAAGGAACAGGTTTGTCTTGAGTCTTGATGAAAAGAAATGTCCTTATTACAGAGGAATTTTGTTCAGTTCCATTTATAACCCCTATAATTTCTGCAGTTTCTTTGACTTCTTATTTTTGCAGAGTTCATGCTACTGTGATGTCTTTGGAAGCTGGCCTTGGTTCTTCCATTTTGCTTGTACATTTCCTGGGCATTCTAATTACCACATCCCTCCCTTAAATAACCCACATTCTTGATTATTAAGAGTAATGGTGGGTAGCACTAATAACTGAATGCCATTCACCAAGCCTCAAATTACACCTTAAAAACCATTAAAATTTCCCCTTCTTTGGAAGTCAGCCTGGAAGAGCAAGGAAAAAGACCTTAGGAAATTTAGATTCTAGATTTACTTTCTCCCTGCACAACACTTTTGTATTTACTGTGAGCTGTGTATATCAGACTACAGTACTAGGAAGCTTTTTCTGGGAAGTGGTTATACAGAAAAGAGCTAACAGAACTTATTTTTTTTTTTAATTGAAAGCGTAACTTCTTGACACATAATTTAAAAAGCTAAGCCAGTGTTTTTCCTTATTGTCCAATTTATCTTTGCAAAGCGGTGAGTGAATTTGTTAGAAGAAGTGCTGTGCTGGTTGTTGTGGTTCACAGTCATAGCCTAGTAGACTTTTGGTTATTTCTCTCCTCTGGAAGTTTGTGTAATGCCTTCTGGTACCATGAAACTAGTCCTCAGGGAGGAGGCTTTCAGGTCAGCTCTAGCTCAAGGGCGTCTGGGTCTTCTATCTGAAGTGCATGGTGTCTTCTATGGTGGGGGTGGGGGTGGGGGTCAACCCATGGCAATAACAGCAGACTATGTCTTGGCCAACAGTTTGACTAGGACTTCTCATGCGTGATGTTGGTGTTAGATCGTCTTTGGATCTTGGAGGGAGCACAGTAAGCCTGGATGGGAAATTTTCAATTTGCTTTACATCTATATAGTGACTTAAGTGTGCTTTAGTTTTTTTTAGCGAGATAGCTAATAGTAAGAATCCTGATGACTTTCTAAACATTGTCACTATTATTTTAGCCTTTCCCCCCTTTCCCCCTTCTCCCTCATCAGCCCTTTATCTTTCCCCATTCAAATTAGAACTCTTATTTTTCCCTCAGGTTGTTTGAACCTTTCTATTTCCCTCCCTGGTGATCCCCACCCTCCTAACCAGTCAGTGGTCTAGTTTAACTTCTCTGCTTCTACAGGTACTTCAGAATATGGACTCACACTCAAAGATTTGCAGCTAGGGGCCTCAGACAAAAGAGAATAAATGATATTTTTCTGTTTTTGTCCATTTATCTGCAAAGTTAATGACTTAATTTTTCTTTGAGGCTGAATAGCACTCATAGTATTTATGTGCCACATTTTCATTGTCTGTTTGCTGCTTGAAGGACATTTAGGCTGTGCACATTTCATGGCTATTATGAACAGAACAGCAGTGAACATTGTTGAATATGTTTGTCTAGAAGGAGGTCTGGTTGGGCATATTTAGAGGGATTGGTCTAGATGGCTCATAGCGTCCCTCCCTCCTGCCCTCCCCCTCCCCCCCTCATTCCTTTCTTCCCTCCTTCTCCTCCTTCTCCTTTTCAGATGATTCTCCACACTCATCTCCAGATTGACTAGACCGGTCTGCAGTCCTACCAGCAGAGAATGATTGTTCCTTTGCCCACACACTTTCTCCAGCATTTGTTCTAAGCTGTTTTGTTGGTCTTCCCATTTGACTGGGGGTAAGATACAATCTCACAGTTATTTTCATTTCCCCAGTTGACAGGGATGGTGAATATTTTTTGAGATATGTTGTAGCCTAATTCTTTTTATCCTTTTGAAAATTCCCTGTTCATGTTCCGGGCCTATTTTTTGAATGTGCCATTTGTTATTTTGAGCTTTTTACATATTCTGGATGTTAGTCCTTTGTCAGATGAATAGCTGGCAAAGGTTCTCTCCCATTCTGGGGTTTCCTCTCTATTCAATTGATTGCTTCCTTAGCTGTGCAGAAGCTTCTAGGTTTTATGAAGTTCCACTTGTTAATTTTTAGACTAATGGAATCCTATTTACAAGATCCTTTCTATATCTATATGCTGTAGGGTACTGCCGAGGCTTTCTTCTAGCACTTATTGTCCTCGGTTTCACATTTAGACTTTGCCAAGTGCCTAGACTGAGTTGGTTCCTTGGGACTAGTGTCCAGCTTCCCTTTATCCTTCTTCCTGGTCTTTGCTAATCTGCTTATAAAAGAGAGTTTCTATGTAATCTGAGGTCTGTCTTTTGTGCTGTTCACTCTGTGAACGAAGCAGTGATCAACTTTTGCACAATACCACAGGACCAACTGTCTATTGAGCCACACAGTATCTGCCAGATGGGGCTATAACTGCCATTTAAAATAAAAACATGGTCTCCCTTCCACCTTGGCCAATTTTTTTATAGGACAATAATCATACCTTGTTTTCCTTATCTCTTCTGTTGTATATTGGATGTTTAATATGTGTATTTTAAATAAATGGTAATAGATTCAATACTATTCAGATTCCCAGGCCAGCTTCTGGAATGAGAAAGACTCATGGGGTCTGGCTGTGCTTGAGGACTTCTTACAGCATGTGCTGCTTTCCCAAGGTGCTGTAAAAATCAGTGTTTAAGGATTTCTTTGAGGTCCTGAGTTCAAGTCCCAGCAACTAAATGGTGGCTCATAATAATCTACAATGGGATCTGATGCTCTCTTCATCAGATTGTACATGCAAATGGAGCACTCATATACATAAAATAAATTAATAAATCTTCTTAAAAACATTTTATTTGCTGTGTCTCACTATGTATAGTAATAAAACCCATCTGGTAGTAAACTGCTAAAAATGCTTTTATTTTGCAGAAGATGGTTCTGAAGAGGAGCCAGAACCTGTGTGCATTTCCTTTGTTTCTAAAAATGATTAATCATTGTGGTTTGTCACAGATGAAGGAAGCTGTTTGTTTTCTCTATCATGAACAGAGTTTCAGTCCTCTGGGGTTGTCTCTTTGTATGGTACTTTTGTCAGCCTTAGAGAAAGGTTTTGAATACTGCAAATGTTTACTTGCTAAGTAGCTTATTCAAATTCAATTTCTGACAGTAGAAAAGAGAACTTATTTTTGCCTGAAAATAAATAATTTTTTTCTCAAAATTTGTTTTGTAAGTATGAAAAACAACCAGAATAAATGATAACCCTACTGGCTAGACATGGTTATCATCCTGTTAGCAATTAGGCTTATGAAAATAATTTGTATATCCAGAATTATGTTTTTATGTTCAGTAATCTCTTTTCACATGGGTGCTGTTTGCAGTGCTCAGGATAGAATTCAGGAACCCACACACATTAGGAACTAGCTCTCCACTGTTCTACACCACACCTTGAAGATACAATGTAGTGGCTCTTCAGCATTCTCATAGATTTGCCATGTTTGAAAACCTGTTTGCCCTTATCATTTGGGTTATATTTAAAAAATTTTAAATACTACTTTTACTAACTTTAGAAGTATATTACTGTGTACATAGCAGTGGCATTTCTACAATGTTCTCAGAGGTTTTAACAAACTTTTAAAAGTCAAAAGTAGCAAAGAATCAGTTTTATTCTCAGCAAAAGAGCTGCTATTTTATATAAGATCTCTGACAACAGGAGTCCTTATTGAAAAATAAACTCAATGGAAGGGTCTTCAGAGGTGACCAAATCTAGAAGACAATCTAAAATATGCATTTCTTTGACTTTGAATTTTTCATCTACTTAATGACTGTATTGTAGTCAGAAGTTTCTGTCTCGCCAGCAACTTCCAACTACCTGGCAAGTGCTTTCCAAATCATTGACTCAGAGGCTTAATATTACTCATAAATACTTAGCCTGTAGCTCAGGCTTGTTACTAGCTAACTCTTACACTTAAATTAACCCATATTTTTAATGGATTAATTACCGCTTGCCACATGGCTCATGGCTTGCTACCTCATTTTTACAGCTCTTGCTTGCTTGTTGGATGGCTAGCGTCTCTGCTTCTGCCCTTCCTCTTCCCAGAATTCTCCTAGTCTGGTTCCCCTACCTATACTTCCTGCCTGGTTACTGGCCAATCAGTGTTTTATTAAACCAATTCAAGTGCCAAATCTTTACAGTGTACAAGAGCATTATCTTAAAATGCCGCATCATTAAAATAAACTTAAAAACTTAAAAAAAGTTGTGTGTGTGTGTGTGTGTGTGTGTGTTGTGTGTCTATATACTTGCATAAATGAAATGGGGCTTCCATGGAGGTCTGGGATTTTCTCTCATCTTCCCCCTTGCTGAAGTAGGGTGTGTCTTGTTTCTATGTGCTTCAGGCTTCTCTGACCCTGTGACGTTAGCTCCTTCCCAGCTCTGTGGATTGTAGACACACAGCACCACCATAGGTTGTCACCGTGGTTTCAGGACGGAACTCGGGAGACCAGGCAGTCACAGCTAGTGCTTCTACCCTCTGAACCATCTCCTGTCCTGTACTATCTACATTTTCTTGAATGTTTTCCTGTTGGGATTTAACCTTACTGCTTTGTAATAGTTCTTTTTGTGTATTAAGTTTTACATATAATTTTTTTGTTTGTTTTTTGAAACAGGGTTTTTCTGTGTTTTAGCTGTCCTGGAACTCACCTTGTAGACCAGGCTAGCCTCGAACTCACAGAGATCCATTTGCCTCTGCCTTTCAAGTGCTAGGATTAAAGGTTTACCCCACCATGCTTGCAAATAAAACTGTTTTAATAGTTCAAGAATAATTGAACAACATATAAATTTCAATCTGAAAACTGACACTTTTTTCTGTTAGTGCAATTGTTTTCCAAGTTTAACTATTTATTTATATGTCTTTTGTGTTTGTTTTAGTTATTTTTTTGTTTTTATTTTATTTTATTTTTTGAGACTGGGTTTCACTGTATAGCTTGGTTGGTTTGGATCTTGCTGTGTAGACAGATTTGACCATACACAGCAATCTCATGTTTCTCCATCTAGTGTATTGGCAGCAGTGTTCGGATTATAAGGATGCCTATTATACCTTTTAAACATGCAACAACTATAAATTTTTATGTAACTTCATCTAGAGATTCTCTAGTTTCCAGTCTACTGTTTCTTCCAGCAAGTGTTCTTCCCATCTCAAAGGAAGATAAATATTTTTATAGTCTCATATTTTAAAATTTAATGTTTAAAATCCATCTGGAGTTTGATTTTAATGTGCTGTGAAGCTAGGGATTGTCTTTGAAATGATGGACTCATTTTCAAATCCTTGAGCTCAGTTCTGTTTAGTTTCATGTTCTATGGCTAAAATCACAGAGTGTTTATAAATTCTGGAGATTTTGCATCTTTGACTCTGACCCTTTATAAAGTTCACCAATGTACCTTGGGCTAACTGATTTGCATCAAGAAATAATTTTGTTGGTGTGAACTCTGCATTTTAGTTGGAAGTAATTGGATGTATAGTGTTACATTTAACTTCTGGACTCTTTCAGCACAAGTTCTATCATTCAGAGGCCCAGTCATTATAACAAATTTGGACCATATTGTTAAATAAAATACCCATTAAGTAGAAACAGAAAAACAATTATCATTGTTTGATAATATTTTTCTTTATAGATAATTGGAATTAATGTTAGAAACTATGTGTGTGAATATAAACATATATTTAATTTTTATTGTATAAAAATGCCAAGTGATCATATTACTAATTTAATAGTCTTATAGGCCTGGGTCAAAGTCTTTGCCTATCATAGGTATTTTATACAGAAATTCTGTTGATGTAAAATAGAGTTTTAAAGCTTATCTTAACATCTTTTTTAAATAAAAAAAATGATAATTGAATTTATGTACAGCCTAAATTTCTCTTATTTGATCTAAATAGTTTCTGATGTGATTAAATACAAGGTATATCACTCAGGTAGCTACTGGACTTTCTTTAGATATCAATATATTCTTCTAACCCTAACCCTAACCCTGTGAAACAAGGTCTAGCTTTACTTTCTTCTGTTTGAACACAACCATAGGTAAAGAATGGATTTTGAGAAGCCAAAGAAATACACATATCCCTATTTTCTAACTCAGAAACTCAACAGTTTTCTAAATAATGCTCTTACATCTAAATTGTCAACTGTTTGCTATTTAAATATTGGAACAAACTGAGTTATTTTCCTCTAAATCAACGTATTTGTATTTGAAATTTGCTGAATTTAAGAACATATTTAATTACCAATATTGGAATGTTAGAGAAACATTAAACTATTTAATTTATCGAATAATACATTCGAATAAGGAGGAATGCTTTTATGGGGCCATGCCAGCTGTCCTTCTTTATAGATCACTGGGAGATCAATTGCAACCTGGGGATGTCTGTTTGAATTCAGAAGAGGATGGTTTCTGCCACATCTTGGGAAGCCAGCAAAAGACTTAGGTTTTTGACATTAAAAGAGGATGGGAGTGAAGAACAGAAGTCGCTGCTTGGAGTAGGATGAGGTTTCTCCCTCTGAATTCTTTTTTTTTTTTTTTTTTTTAAAAAATCTGTTTGTAAGTTAGGATTTTGTCAACCACTAGGTGGCTTCAGTTCCTTGCAATGAAGGCACAGCCCCATAGGCACTGTGGGTTGTTGTCACATTTCCTTTTAGGAGACTAATTTCATTTTAGGGAGACTTCATTTTGTGAGGTAGATGAAAAAAACAATTCTTGCAGTTGGTTTTTGAGGATTATTCTTTCTCACTGTCTTGTTTAAAGATTTGGGTTTTGGAGGGTGTCTTCAGGTTGACTCAGCTCCAGAGCAGCCGTCCGGGTTAGGACTCAGGCTCTTTATTCTCATCTAGCTCTGCTGTCCAGAATCACCATGCATCTCTTAATTCTATAAAGCCATGTCCCAGGGTACATGGGCCCCAGAGAAGGTACAGCGTGTTGTGGATTATGTTGGTTGTTTTGTCTTTTTGAGACACTCTTGTTGTATAGCCTAGGTTGGTCTGGAACTCAAATTTCTCTTGCCTCAGCTTTTTGAGTGCTGGAATTATAGGTACACACCATCACATCTAACTGGAATGTTGTGTTGATGGTAGGTAGTGAAATGGTCGCTGGGGGTCACTTTGTAGGAAAGAATGAGCAGTGGGATAATTTATTTTTAACCCAGGTACATTTTTATGTAACAATGTGACTATTTGCAATGTCATAGAGTTGGAAATACTTAAAGTTATTTCTTCTGAGTTTAGTAGGTCCCTCTCTCCCTCCTCCCTCTCTCTAAGAACTATTAATTAAGAACAGAGACAACCAACCTATGCAGCCCTCCATGTGAAGCTCAGGGATAATTGTGGCATAGGGCATGGAAATAGTGTTAAGAGCCAGAGGACTCTATTACATAGTGTCTTGTAGACATAACAGGGAGGCTGTACCCGTGAATTCCCAACATACAGTTGCCTATACAAGACCTATTTAATGGAAACACCAGTTGATACACTAGTGTGGATGGGGGAAATATCACAAGGCCACATCCCTAGATGAAGAGCCATAGGGCCAATGGTTACTAAGAGAAAAAGACTCAGTCTCTTAAAGGGACAAGCTCTCTGATAAATTATTCAACCCTAAGAGGTCAGTCCTAAACACACTTACAGATGAGTAACACTGAAAGGAGCCAAGTGTGTGTGTGTGTCTGTATGTGTGTGTGTGTGTAAAACAATAATGATAAAGAGGTCATGAATTTGAGAGGAAGTAGGGAGAGTCCCGAGAAGAGCTGAAGTGGGTGGGTGATGGAGGGGTAAAAATGATGTAAATATAGGACTAATGTATGAAAGTCTAAAGAAAGTTAAAAAAAATAAATCAGGACAAAATAGTGGCAAATAGTACCACACCAACCTGGTGGACTAGAAAGATGGCTCAGTCATTAAGAGCACTGGTTGTTCTTCCAGAAGACCTGGGTTGGATTCCCAGCACTCACGTGGTAGCTAAAAACCATCTAACTCCAGGTCTAGGGGAGCTCGCTCCCTCTTCTGTTCTCCAAAGACAGTAGGCATGCACACACACACACACACACACACACACATAAAATAATACTGCTCAAAATGACTTGATATTGGCACAAAACAGACATGTAGATCCACAGAATAGAACAGAGATCCTGATATCAACCCATACAGTGATCGATAGCCACTGGGGTTTTGACAGAGAGAGTAAACGTAGCAGTTGAAGAGAAGGGCTTCTTCAAACACATCACTGGGAAAATTGGATACCCATGTGCAGAATGAAAATACATCCTCTATAAAACCTAACTGATGAAGCAGATGCTAGTGGAAGACCGGGAATTCTCTGACTATGGGAAACGTAGGAAAAAGCTCAGCATAGAGGAATGAGCAAGGACTTTCTTGATAGGGCTGTAGTCACTCAGGAATAAGACCAAAAATTGGCAAATGGGATCTTAGGAAATTCAAACGCTCTGTACATCAAAGAAAACAACAGAGTGAAGAGATAGTTTACATCATGGGGTAACATCTTTACTAGCTATACCTCTGACAGGATAAATGTCTAAAACATACAAAGACCTGAAAGAATACAAAAAGAAACTAAACAATCACATCAATAAAGTGCCTAATGAAATGAGCAGACGGTTCTCTAAAGAGGAAATACAGATATTCAATAAACATTTCAACTTCATTAGCTATCACAGAATGCAAATCAAAGTTCCTTAGATTTCATCTTCCCCTTGTCAGAGGCTAGTTACTAAGAAAGCATAGAGAGACAGAGATGAGAAAGAGGAGTGAGGATGTCTTTATCCTATCTTTGCTGCTGTCCCAGAGGCAAATGGTTTAGAAAGGAAGGAACCTTATTTGACTCACACTTATGGAGGAGGCTCAGGAGGCTCAGATTGAGGGTGTATACCTGGCCAAGACCTTCTTGCTTCAGCGTCTCAGGGTGGAGCTTCCAGGTGGGGAGGAAGAGGGAAGGTGTGGGGGACAGAGATTGACCCTGAAGCACCTCTTCTCTAAGATGTTTCATAATCAGTCTTAATCTATGAGGGTGAAGCACTCATGTCCTAATGACTTTTCTGAGGTCCCCTGTTTGAGGGATGCATTCAAACAGTAGTAGACAGCAAGCAGAAGGGATTATATGAATCCCACTAGCAATGGAGAAAGGGCTAGTGATCAGGACAGTGGCCTTTTCTGTCTAGGAATGGGGAGAGAAGAAGGAAACAATTAAGAGAACTCCTTGAGTGTGTGTGTGTGTTAAGGAAGCCTTGAGTGCTCCTATGTGGGAACAATTAGTCCCAAGAATCCAGAGGAGAAAAAAAGGAGAGACCATATCTATCTTCAAGACTTCTTATCAGTTATCCAATGTCTTTGCTGTGGGTGTCCCAGCCTTGAGGTCACTTCATGGCTGTCCTGGCCTTGGCAACATGCCTTATTCCTTGTCTTCAGCTAGAAATTCAGTATCATCTTTGGCTCTAGTGTTTCAAGTGGAACTCACAGGCTGGATATGACATTGGCAAGTGGTACCTGTACTGTGGTTTAAGATCAGTTTTCAAGATCATTTACCATATAGTTAGATTCCTTTGGTAGCCAATATAATACATTTTAATGTTTACTCCACTTCTGTAATACATCTTAACAGTGGGTTTAAGTGTACATCTATAAATATAGGTGATGTTTGAAGCGTTAAAATTGAGTCTTTGAATGAAACTCTTTATACTTAATATTTTAGTGGCATATAAAGTTTGAGTTGAGTAAAAGCTGTCATTTGTCCAGGCTGATAATTTAACCATGTCTTATTTTCTCTTTTACCTAACAGTGATTTGAAGGGAGTGATAGTAACCCTCAGTGATGATGGTCATCTGCAGTGTTCATATCTGGGGACAGACCCTTCACTGTTCCAAGCTCCAAAAGTTGAATCAAGAGAGCTCAACTATGATGAACTTGATGTAGAATTGAAAGAACTTCAGAGAATCATCAAAGATGTAAAATCACAAGGTATCACACTTGCAGTTTTTATTGTATAAGTCTAATGTTAATTATAAAATTCACCTTACATTGTATATAGATATTGTTTTGTCAATATTAGTTAAATTTCACTCCCAGGCTTAGTTCAAGGCTTTGAATAAAGCATTGCTCTTTACCATTCAAGGTCTTTGTATTGACTTTGTATTGGCTGCTGAAAATTAGTCTTAATGAAGATGCTATTTTGGTTGAAGTGTTCCAGCTCTATCTGGACTTTGAGTATTTTGTCTTCTCAGTGAAGGGGAGGTAGTTCTTAGTGGTTTTAGGCTGTGAGAAAGCATTGAAGCTTATAGTCAATCTTTAACTTACATTATCCTTGAGTTCACTTGCTTCTTTGAAAAGAATTCCAAGTAGTACATGAATTGCCACTTTGTTAACAAAAAATGTAGTAATTTGCAACTTATATGATATAATTTATGCTTGGAGTTAATTAGCCGTCCAAATGGAGTGTAGCCTAGGATACTATGATTTCTAATGACGCAGGGACTGATGATATTTTCAGTTCTCAAGTTTTGAGTAACTCAATGTTATTTTATGTCAGGACTCACAAGGGTGTAATTTTATTGTAAATTAAAAGGAGAAACAAAACACCAGTCCTGCCGCTCGTGCTGGACATGTGAAAATCATTACTTTAAGTTCCCTTTTCAGGGTCAGGTAAAAGTATTTTCTTAATGAGAAAAAATATGGACCATTTTCACATAAAAGAAATGTTAAAACAAGTAGTAATAATAAAAGAAACGCAGCATCAAAAGCCAACCAAAGCAACAGAGCCAGTCTTAATCCTGGTCCGTTTGCTTCGCTAGGTTTATGTATTTTTTGATCTCTGTTCCCAGGATTATATTCCTCTGGTTTTCAGGAATTGAGATGATATATTAAATTGGAATATTAAAAGTAAAGATGTTATGCTTTGGCTTCACACATTCTTATAGAAAGTTTTCAAAGTAAACTATTGAAATGGAGATCTTTAAAGCCTCTTGTCAGCAAGGCCTTGTCAGATGGGAAGCGTTGGAAGCGGTGCGTCTGCCTGCAGTACACAGATCAAGGTTTCAGCTTTGGTACCAGAATTTTGGAGGATGAATGGAATTATAGTTTTTGTCATTTTAGGATATAATTGGAGAAGATTGTTTATATGTGTGTGTGTATGTATATATATAAGTATGTTTTCATATATATATGAAATGAAGTTCCTCAAGCTTATTAAATAATGTGGGTCTCAAAGTTTTTGTCTTGTGATTCTTGCTCTTTCCCAAGGAGTAGCTAATGGTAGTTTAATTCAAATAAATTATGTAAATTGTTGAAAAATTTCTTATAGCTAAGCCTTATCTTCTGGTAGTCATCGTGATGCCCTTAAATGAAAAGGCTGTGATGTTTTGCTTGTCTTTTCCTTGATCTTTTTGAATATCTTGAAATAGTTTCTTTTAAATATATATTATTTTATTTTTTGAGAGTTTCATATATACTGCATTTATATTAGTTTCTACTTTTTTTTTTCACCTTCCAACTACTCCCATGATCTCCCACTCTTCAAATCTATGACATCTTCTGCTTTAATTATTATTACTACACACATACACCCCCACACAGACAGACAGACAGACAGACAGACAGACACATACACAAATATAGCCTGCTAAGTCCATTGAGTATTGCTCATATGCATTTGTGTTTAGAGTGACTTTTTGGGATTAGATCACCTATCACAGGGCTTTTTCCTGGAGGAGACTGATTCTCTCAGCAGCCATTGGTTGACTGTAGCTCTTTATCTAGGGGTAGGCCTTGTGAGATTTTCCTATCATGTTGGCATGTTGCCTGTTGGTATCATTATGTAATCTTGTTTAGGCACTCAAATTATTTAGATTTTTTTGGGTGCAGCTTCTCTGTGGTATGTAGAAGACACTGTCTAGCAGCAGACATCTCAGTCCTCTGGGTCTTACAGCTGAAGCTTTCCTTCCACACTGTTTCCTGAGCCTTAGCTGTAGGGTTGTGCTGCAGACATAGCAGTTGAAATTGTGCTCACAGTAGTTGTTCTCTGTATTTTTTCCAGTTGTGGATCTCTGTGATGGTCTCTGTTTGCTGCAAAAAGAAACTTCCTTGATGAGTAAAAGCTACATTCATTTGTGGATTTAGGGATGAGATTTTGGATGCAGTTATATAGCATACTAGCTTAGCAAGGTGGTAGTCACAGGCTTCCTTTGGCTCCATGACCCCACCACCCACGGGGAGTTGCCTGGGTTCACAGTACCAGGCACAGTTGCCTCCTCTTGAGCATACTTTAAGTCCATTTATTTGGCTCTTGGGTATAAGTGTCATATTGCACTCCTGGGGACACCTTGCTGTGCTGACTATTGTGGTTTGCAAGCCTTCCAGCTGGGAAGGACTATTATTTGTTTCTTTTGGCAACTTGTATAAAACGTTAAGATACAACAAGAGTGAGTTAGTCCCACGGGAGGAGGCTCCACATCAGTTCTAGCTCTATTCTTCCAAGTCTTGTGTCTGAAGTATGTGATGTCTTCAGAAATTGTGTCTAACTTTTGAGATCTGGGAGGCAGCCCAGGCATGCTGATAACCTTTTTTTTTTTTTTTTTTTTTTTTTTTTTTTTTTTTTTTTTTTTTTTTTTTTTTTTTTTTTTTTTTTTTTTTTTTTTTTTTTTTTTTTTTTTTTTTTT